>OZ059905.1:19169910-19269910 GCA_964057215.1 Oscheius myriophilus
ATACACTCGGTCCTAAGACGTTAATTAACATTTTAGGAATGCTAACCCCATCCCTAACTTCGGTGATTTTCTATACATTCCTTCTCACACTGTTTACCAAGATATGCGATTAGTCACACGCGATGCGTGCTGTGCAAAGCAGGGATTGACGCATGTGGGTATACGGTAGCTACAATCTCCCACCACCAGGAAACTATGCGTCATGTTTCGCAAGAGAGGGGTTGTATACGGTATGTGGCATCAAAGAAGAGGTGACCCTTGAATTTGTGTGAACTGCGGACCCCGACGGCCTCTGGCGCGCGGCTATTTGCGCCCCGCCGGACTCCCAAATCATAATCGACAACATTGGTCGCATTCCAATCGCCATGCTTATCTTTGACATCGTCGTCGGGCACGGCCACCGGAAATGCAAGGATTTTATGCACCCGGATTCCTTGATGAACCGTGACGATGAGTCATTTGAAAAAGCAGTTGAAACTCTGAAAAAAGTGGTTGGGCTGTTGTAAAACTTAAAAACCGGTTCAGTTACACTAAAGGGATCAAACTACAAACACGTCAAAATTTAGTCACCCTCGAATTTCCGTGGCGTGTTTCAAACGTCTGCAACTGATATCACCCCGGCACTTTTCATGAAACAAATGGTTATCACAACAAGAAAACATAACGTCAAATCAAACAGAGCATTTAAAGAAAACAAAACTGCATCAGTTGCTAAACAAACCATTTGGGAAATTCTAAGAAAATGCAAGCAAAAATTTTAAAGTAGTCCATAAAACGTTAGCTTAACATTATTAAGTGCAGAACTGATGAAGTAATGCTATAAACATGTTGTTCAATCAAAAATGTGAAAAAATACGAATGGAACGAATTTTCAGTCTATTTTGCATTAGCTGCTCTGTGGGATTGACTGCATCTGTTTACTACCTATGGTTTGAGTTCAAAACTGTTTGGATTCTCGAAATATTTTGATTTTGGGTTCGAAGCGAGTTGGGCATTTTCGCCCCTTTGCTGGAAAGCGTAACTAAAGTGGGTAAGACAGTAAAATGAAGAGACCCCTTCAACTCACGGCTTGATGTCCTTAAAGGGACAGTCAGGCGGGTTTTACAATATTAAATAAATTTAGAGATAAAAACTCCCTGATCAGGAAAATGTATATGACTTTGGGTCGACAATTTCGCGTTTTCGAGAAAATTCTCCCTAAAGTCGCCAATGATTCAAATTGAATGAGGCAGCCCTGGGAATGAGGAGGGCGCGAGACAATTTAGCATACTTAATTCGCACAATTTCCGACCGTATACGATTGAAAATGAAATGAAAAGCCCCCTTACTGGCCCTTTAAAGGGAAAGAACCTCGTGAAATTCATTTTTTCAATTATTTTTTAATAACAACTTCATTAAAAGATGCCGTTGTCAGGATTCTGAAACATTCCTATTTTTTAGGCAGTGCAGAAGAAAGGGGATATAGCGCGGGAAAAAGCGAGATGCAGAATGGCGCGTTTTTCAAATTTTGTCGACAAATTTCCCATTTGGTGCAATTTGCTCCAAAAAGAGAAAATGGGACACTTTCCTGAATCAGGAGATGGAAGGCTATTCAATTAGCAGAAGTCCAGAAAAACTTTTTACCGCCGCCGTTCCCCTTTAAACGCTTTGGTAAGGTTTAAAGCAACCCATTTCATGAGGGTACAACGCTATTAGGCAAAAAAGATACGAAACCAAAATACTGCGGGAACAGTTTTGCTCCGATACGGTCAAAGGTCGTCAAAACAGCCCTGAGGCGGCCGAAGTCCGCAAAACGGAATGAGAATCAGCCACCAAGCGGGCTTTGACTTCCGGGCATGCACGTTGGTTTTTACAAGAGCCGCAATTTTTCTTGGTGTGGTAATCGATACTGCCCTTGCATATTTTTTTCAGTTTTTGGAAATTTTGTTAATGTTCTATGTGGACTGAATTTTTGTAATTTATCACATTTATTTTCAACATTTGAACAAATTATTTCCAAGAAATGCAATGAATTTATTTGTAATCTCCTCAGAGTGCACCTACGACTACAAAAAGAACAGAGGGGACAAAGGATAAACCAATTTAATGAAAAACTACACTACAATCCTTTTGGACCAACTTTTTAATTATTCAGCACTTCATGTGACTCATTAACAATGTAACAGGATAAAATAACGTTTTTGTAACAAACTATATGCAGAAAACTAAAAATCAACCGATCTTCCCCAATTTTAACCGGTTTTCAAGTTCTTCCAAGCTGCAAGCTCCCCACTACTGTAGCGTTAATCTGCTAAATCCGTCGATTAGGCTGCGTAACTAGCAGTGACAGTTTACAAATATCGCAGCTTTTGCGATAATTGTAGGAAAGGTCGGGCTGCACAAATTAATTGCATGACTAACCTGGGGAACGAAACCAAGCGAATACCGTAACCAGAGCTAGACAGGATAATCCGAGAGGAATGAATGACTAAGCGAGAGAATCGTTAACGTTTACAGGTTTTTAAAATGTATAATACTCAGGCAAGCGAAAAAATTAATTTTAGCGATGCTGGTTTTGAAAAAATGTATAAATTTGAAGGAAATTTGGTTTGGACAAATGGAAAACAGGTTCAGAACAAATTTTAGGTTATATAAACAACCCATTTAAATGTTAAAGCACTTGTTTTCATTTTTATTTTTATAATAATACGAAATTTTGAATTGCTAAGTTTCTGTTCACACAGCTATAAAGAGCGCGCGCAAAAACTAGAGAGGACGAGAGAGCATGAAAAATAGAGAGACACCAGCGTATTTTAACGAAATTTAGTCATACGCAACTTTGAGTTCCAATGTTTTACAAAAAAAAAACGAAAGAGACAAATAAAGTTCACAAGTTCTTTATGAAATTCAGAAACCCAATAATTTCATTGGCCGATTTGGTGCGGGTTTCAGTTTCAAGCGCCGTCTGAATCCGTCTAAACTATATGAATTTGTCAAAATTTTAGCCTAGTTAATGGAAAATTTAAAAAAAAAAAGATTCTACGGTGAGAAAATTAAAAAAAAAATTGAATTCAGAAAATTACATTTTTAATAAAAACCCCTTGGTCTGCAATTCTTATAAATCTGACGTTTAGTCGCCACAAGATTATTTACTTTTTGTTATTTGCACCTGGGAAGTCGCAACATTTTCGCTTGAGTCATATTCATAAAATATTTTTTAAAAAAAACTGAACTTTCCATCCGAACGTTTGTTTTAAAAAAGAGAAAAAGTCGCCAAATCCTTCAAAATGTGTGAATGCTTTGATATTCATTCAAGAGCCGGAAGCGAAATTAAACTTTTTTGTAAACTTTTGTTAACCTAATTTTTACTTTTTTACATAAAATTTTTCCAACCCTAGAAATTATTTTACAAGAAAACCTATATTTAACCATTTTTATAGAGATCCCCGCCGTCGTCGCATTCATGTTAAATTTGGCATGCAAGATTCATAAAGAACTGCTGATTTCACGACGAGAGTAATTTCATGCCAAGGTGCAACTGAATGTCGGCCTGCGGAGACGTCACGGCGAAGAAAACTTTGATTTTTGAGAAGGAATTGGTACGAAACTAAATTTTTCCCTTTTTGAAATGACGATTTGACTTCTTATCTTGGCTGAGTATTCAATTTTCAAGTACAAAAGTTACGCGTGATCGTTATCTTATCGAATTCAGCTTAAATCCCATGAAAAGGCGTATTTTCAAACAATCAGGCGGTTTTTGAGTTTCAAACTGAAGCAAAATGAGTTTTTATTGGTATTACCCGAAAAAAACGTATTTTCTTTGCGTCTATGTGAAATACGCACTCTCTTGCTCACGAATCTTAGGGCGAGAGAATGTGTATTTCCCATATACGAAGACAGAAAAACCTGTTTTTCATCGATTTAAACCTAATTCCATTTGGCGATGTCTGGAATACTTCTGTAGGGGAATTAAAGCATAAGTTTACAAATTGCGACAGATTTGTAAATTTTTGTAAAATTTACAAATCTGAAACATCAAGTCACATTTCCCTGGCATCGTTTTCCCGTTTTCCAACGATAAAACCCATAATTACAACCTGGCTTATTACAGCGTTGAAAAGACGTTTTAGATATTGTTTTTCAAAGACATGAAACTTTCAAACAAAAAGTACTTTTACTCTTTTTAGAACCCCTTTACGTCAAATTTGATTGTTTTTAAATGTAGACCATTATTAGGTTAAAACGGAAATGTTTTCCAATTTGCTCTTTTTCATCTATGGTTTCCGGGAAATAGAAATCGCTCGGCTTTAGGTCAAAAAGGTGTTAAAAACATGGAAAATTATGGTAATTTGAAGGACTGATGACGTTTGATAAAGTGATATTTTCGACAAATAGTTTCAGTAAATACTTAAAAAACTGACTTTTGAAAAAATTGCCTAAAAATCAATAAATCCTTTAAAAAAAGATAGAAATTGTGGCTTTTTTGAATCGATAATTCACATTTTCCCTCACACGGGAAGTTGCGGACAAAGCCGAAAGCAGGAAAAACTGCGTTTAAACGAAAATGTCCTTACTTTTCGAACCACTTTCTCCATTTTTGATTTGAGAAACCACCTGCGCGAAATGTTGTGTTCCAAAAACAAAATCCCTAAAAAATATATAATGTAGAAAAACGATTAAAACTTTTGATTCGATGATTCGAATGGCTTTAAAATTCACAAAAATTTATAAAAATTGGAAAAAACATAAATGTACGCGATATTTGCATCGATAAATGACATTTTCGCTCACACGTCGAACTGCGGACAGCAAAAAAAGTTTTGTCGAAAATGGAGGCACAGAAATGTTGCGTTACTTCGAAAATGTCCTCACTTTTTGAATTACTTTCCCCATTTTGGATTCCAGAAACCATCCGCGCGAAATTTTTGTTACACTTGACTATGTTTCGTAAAATCACTTGAATGTTTTATGGAAAACAAGCTGCCAAAATATCGAAATTGCGCGCCAAATTTGCATCGATAAATGACCTTTCCATTCCCACGCCGAATTGCGTATTATAACGAAAAGGCGAAAAATTTGCGTTATTTCGGAAATGTCAAAAGTTTTCGAACCACTTTCTCCTTTTTCGGATTTCAGAAACCACCCGCGCGAAATGTTGTGTTCCAAAACAAACTTTGGCCGTCTCCCAGGCGAAAGGACACCACCCCCACTGATTTCCGCCGGAACCCGTGTGAAATGGAGTGTGCACTCTGCAAAAAGGACAACGGTTCAAATGTTCAAAATGAGCAACCGGAACCAAGCGATTTCTATTTTTGTTTATGTTTTTTTTTTCTTCAAAGAAGTAGCCTTGACGTAGATTCACTAATTGACCACAGGGAACTAGTTTGAATCGAAATTGATGGAGAAGAGTGATCATTGGCTGTATTTTGTTTACGAAAGTTGAGTTGAGTTTGCCGAGAAAGATAGAAATATCAGTCACCACTACAAACTTCTAATGTACTTGTTTTGCTCGCAAAAGTGAACCAAAGTGTCCTTTAAAGTTATTGTAACTACATAGTTTTACAAAGCACAATCTGTAAAGTATAGGTAATCACGTTGTAAGGACTTGTACAAAAGTGTCTAAAGGCATGCAGATTGCACGCGGTTAAACGCAGGACGTATTAAAACATAAAAGATTACAAAGTTTTTAGGAAACATACAAACAGTTGTATATCGTAATGTAGAAGTTACAAATGATTCAGTAAACCCAGGGCGTATAAAAAGAAAAGTGAAATGTTTGCCAAGCATTCACACAAGCAAATAACGATTCGAGTTCATTAAACAAGTTAGCAGCTACAAAAGTATAACCTTAAATAAACTTTGAATAATCAGCGTAAACGCAGTGCAGGCTAAAAAGAGACAAATAGTGCGCGTAAACGCAGGGCGAACTGGAGAAAATTTTAAACAATTGAGGAAAATGATCCTAATCCAGAGGGAAACGGCGAAAATCATAATGAGATCAGCAAAATAAAAAGTAGAACGTAATTTGGCTAGATAGTATTTAAAAATTCATTGATATGCGTAAACAGAAGGCATAAAAACCATAAGGATCAGTAAAAAACTAGTTTTTAGGAGGTGAAGCTATGGAAGCAAACATAACAAGAGAAAACCGGAAGTTGAAACCAAGACGTAAAATATTTATCAAAAACATGAAAAACTTTGAAAATGGTCGAACTTCGAATGAAAAAACTTTCGAATTTCGAAAAAAATAATCTTTCGAATTTTGAATAAAAAAGCTTTTGAATTTCGAATAAAAAAGCTTTTGATCTGATTCCCGGTTGAAAAGCGATGAGCAGGCTACAAAGTGCGCAAAACGCGAAGACGCAGAATTTTCGCTTTTTTCCGCGAAAGCTCTTCGATTTTCATTCTGCAGTTTTTAAAACGGCTGTCATTGTCTTAAAAACTATTCTTTCCAATGTTTTATGTAATAGTTTATATTATTGATAAGAAAACGACGAACACTGACGTCACATCCACGACAGATCGGAGATAAATCATGAGTCAGACATTCGGCCAATTCTTCCTTTGACCTTCGCGCGCCCTGTTTGTTTCGAAAACTTCGTAAAGTTTACGATGTCTCGCTGATGTCAATAACTTAGGATGAACTTATAGTTCTTATTGCGCCAATTTTTCTTTCCTTCGCTTTCCGATCACAGGTTGGCTGAGTATCTTGTTCTAAAGGACCCTAACAATCGATTTTAGCGTTCCAGAACAAATCCTCTGTAATTTTAAACGATTTATACATTTGTGTTAAAACATTTCTTTGTTTTCTTTCTGATCTCTCTTTTAAGAAACGTTTTCTTCCTTTTGTATTGTGTATTTAACCTTTTACTGACCATAAAAGCTCTGCAATCAACGATTGGTCATTATCTATTGCTAGGTAGATAGCGGTTTTTAGGGCTTTCTTGAAATTCTCTTTCTTACAAATTTTGATTTCATTGAAATTGCAAACCTGCAATTTCGATGAGAATGACTCTGATGTTTCGAAGATACTGTAATTCTTGAAAACGAGTGTATACCTGTCATTTTAATTTTTTTTCGTCCTAGTGGCTCTGTCTCTCTGCCTCTCTGTCTCTCCGTCTCTCTGTCTTTCTCTGTGTCTCTCCGTCTCTCTGTCTTTCTCTGTGTCTCTGTGTCTCTGTGTCTCTGTGTCTCTGTGTCTCTGTGTCTCTGTGTCTCTGTGTCTCTGTGTCTCTGTGTCTCTGTGTCTCTGTGTCTCTGTGTCTCTGTGTCGCTGTGTCTCTATGTCTCTATACATTTTAATGTATATTCGTAAATCTCTATTCTCCCTCTCTCTCTCTCTCTCTCTCTCTCTCTCTCTCTCTCTCTTTCTCTCTTTTAAGTTCTCTTTTCAACTTAATTTAACTTTCTATAAAATTTCTCACTAGGCTCTATCAAACCTGGATCTATTTCGCTTGCAAGCCCACATCTCTGACTCACTACCGTATTCTGTCGCCAAACTTTCCCACACTTCCGTCTCCTTTTCTCCGAAAATCGAAAGTTTGTTTTCCAAAACCCTCTAGTTCCTCCCATTTTGCCGTCGGCGTTCTGCCATTGGCTGCCACGGTCCTCTTGCACCTCCCTGCCCAGATTATCCAAACGCCCCTTGGGGCGGGGCGAATTCCCTGCATACCTGCTGGCGGCTATAAAAGCCCACACGTTCAACGCACGCAAATCCCCCCGCCGACTCTCGAGCCGCGCGTTTCTTGGTCAGCGAGTGGACAGGAATCCCCGAATTCCTGCATTCTTAGACGCATACCTTTGATTGCTTTTGCATTCTTTGAAGGCGAATGCAAAGTGACCTCTTCCTTTTTGGATATATTTTCTAATTCTCGTTTCCACTACTTTCACAAGTTTACTTAACACTATACTCCACTGTTTGTTTCTGTTTTTCAAACTCTCATATTTTCCCACTGAAGCTTAACAAAGGCGTTTTTCAGCTATTCGAAATGCTCCGCGCCCTACTCTGCCTCTTCCTGCTTTTCGCATCTCCAGTTTTTGGCCGAATCACAGCCGAAATTGACGAAACCTGTGATATTCACAAGAACGAGGCCATCCACGTGGTTATGGACCGCATCTGCGAGATGTGCCACGAGTTCAGCAGCCATTCTCAGCCCAACATGCGTGCCGAGTGCAGGTTTGTGACCTTACTATTCGAACCGCTTACGTAGATTTGCAATTGAATATTCAGAAAATTCTTGGAATCAAAAGTTAAAATCAGTTTTTTTTCAGGTCCGAGTGCTTCTCGACCGACACCTTCCGCACCTGTTTGAAGCTCTTCACACCGCCGAAACGCCACACACGCCACGTGCGAAAACACGCACCGCACCACGCGTAACTCGCTGTCTTCGGTTAGGAAACGTGTTGCCAGCCGACTGTCTCCATATTGTTAGTGCCAGCCGTCTGTCCCATCTACAAATCATCACATTATCATCTCATACCGCAATCTCCCGAGTGACTCTTGCCCCGACGAGTGTTGCTTTCTTCGCCCCATGTTATCCCCAACCGATACTGGTGCTACAAACTGAGCCTGTGACCGATCTCTACCCCCAAACCCCCGATAGTTCTCGATTAGGTGATCCCCATCCCAGGAAAAGCATACGGTTCAGCTGTCTTCGATGAACGGCATTTTGAGCTTTCCTATTTGTATTCCATTGTATTTTCTTCTTCTCCCGAGTCTTTGGACACGTATTTAGTTTGCGAAATTGTAATTATTTGTTTGTGAATAAGGAAAATTTGGAAATAGATTTTTCTGGCGTTTTGAAAGGTCGAACATCACAAGTGATCTTTGGGAATTGATTTCGGCGATCTTTGAAATCAAACATTTGATCTTTGCAAAAATTGTAAAAGATCACAACTGAGCTATCATTTTGGAGTCTGTCTGGAAGATAAAAGGGAATCCCCAAATTCTTAAACGAAAGTGAAATTTTTCCTTTTCAAGCCAGGCGAACTTTATATTTTTTATTCATTTTCAAAACGGAGATTTAAGAGCTGGCCTTGGGCTGTTTCATAAATTCATAAAACACCCAAAATACAGAGAAATTCGGTTAAGCCGTTTGTTTGCATAACATTTTGTTTACATAACATAATGTTAAAACTGTTTTAATTGAAATATATGTGCTTTTCTTGAAATCAAATGGCAAGCCCCAAAATCAAAGTGAAGTTTTAAATTTTAAAGCCGGACAAACTGAGAATTCTGTTAAATTCATTTTGAAAATTCACAATTCAAAAAATGCAGTGTTACAAAAAACAAGTTACTCAGAAACAAAACACACGAAAATAATGAGAAATTCAGTTAAGCCGTTTGTTTACATAACGAAAAGAAGCAAAACGGTATTTTCGAAATGATTGTTTGCAATAAAGCAGCTTCTTCGCATTTTTTGAAACTTTCCTAGAAAAATGTTAGAGATCAAGGGGGATCTTGTATGATTGTATAAAAACATGCTTTTTTGACTTTTAAAATGTTTTAAAAAACATGTTTATTTTAAATATTTTAAATGTTTTTAAAAGAACATGTTTCTTTTGTAAAAAATATATTTTCAATAGAGCAATTTCTCTTTCATTGACCCAATCAAAATAGACACAATTTTCAGCTAAGCATTTTCAAAGGACGTGTCATCTAAATCTGCACAGATCAAAAGGTTTCGTTGCAAATGCACCTTATCGTAAATTCATCTCCAAAAATGTTGCTTTATGCGTCACAGAAAATCTAAATTTGCAGATTTCCTGGAAGTGTACAAAATTTGACTTCAGTATTTATAGGAAGCTGATGTAAACTTCAAATAGAGTATTATTTTTTCATTGTTTTATTTTCCGTGGAACTTTCTTGGTGAAAGACATTTGAAAAAAAAACAAAATTCGGGTTAAAAATTTAATTGTTTTCCAATTTTCATTGTAAATGCACGATATACTCAAACGCTGAATTTTGGTTTGAAAAAAAATATTGTTCTAAAATTGCTTTTGTAATATTATTTCTTCTACGTGTACCCTACAAATGTACAAATGCGTACTAAAACTAATTTACGTCGTAAATACAATATATTGCATTGTATGTGTAATTGGTTCAATTACCATTGCTGAAAATAGTTTACAATGTAATGTCTTTATGTGTAATGTTCATTTTTGTGCTATGGTTTTCAAGCTTTTTGTAATAGTGCATAGATTACTCAGGCAACATTTGCAGCCAATTAATGTGAGTTAGGTGTTGAGTAACATCGTTACCATTGTCCCCTTTTTTCTGTTAAAAAAACAAGAATTGCAAACATCTGGGTACCGTAATACCACCTCCCAGCAAAGAAATCTCAGTGCATCTTCATTTTTTTCAAAGATCTCAAATTTTTTTCAAAGAGGGCAGGAACTAAGGCGTGTTATTCTTTTGCGAAGCGACAACCACAGTATATCAACTTACTAAAAATATGCCAATGTGCGTCAAAAAGCAAGAAAACAAATACGTTTTCAAATTACATTTGCACCTGTGAATGTTGAACAAAGACATGGCATTCCATGTGTAAAACGATAATTGGGGGCTAATGGAATAACAATATTCTGCAAACTAGCAGCGAAAATACATTTCAGGCAAGTTGAACATTGAGTATGAAATACTGGGGATTTATTAACTTTTTAACTCTATCGAGTTCTTCTAGGAGCTAGAAAACCTGCAAAAATAGAGTATTTCCCAATATTTTTTTTTAAAACTTCTTTACAGATTTACAGGTCTTAGATAATTTGTAAAAACCTGTTTTGCCCAAAAAATGTTTTATTGCATTTAAAATTTAAGTTTTTCAAACCTTTCCAAGAAAAATGTTAGAGATCAGGTGTCTGAATGCAATTTTTTGTAATAACGGGATGTGAGAATCTAAATGTAATGTTTTCAAAAGAGCACGGTGTTATTAAAAAGTAATGTAGGCTGTTGTAAGCTTCCCGTACTTTTACGTAATACTTTTCAAACCAGCACGATATTGTCATTTATCGATAGGGCAAATTCTTAATTCTAAGATCAGGGAAATTGTTATTTAAGGTTAAAAAGTGCATTTTCTTTTGGTTGCCTAGGTTCAAAAATAATTAAATGAAAAAAAAATTTCTAGAGCGGGAAATTTTTAAAGCAAACTGTTAGATTCTAAAAAAGCTTTTGGAATTTAAAATAAGGCAGCGTTGAAAAAGCGCGAATAAAAGAAAAAGCTATTGCAGAAACATTTCAAAAAAGCTTCCATCATCATTGTCATTATCAAAACGATTTTTGCTTATTCACTTTCAAATAATTGAGGATACACTCATTTCCATCGAAAAAACGTATTTTAGATTTTCACACTTCATTTTATTCTTCTAAACTTCAAACGTATTTTTCGATTTTTGAAAGAAACTGATTGATTTTTTTTACGATACTCTTGTAAGTTGTTTACTAACTATGCAGTAAACGCTGATTTGTCGGAAAAAATCCAGTTTTTAATGAAGTTACAAATAAGAACTTTACTTCTGAAATCAAGAGTTTTGATAAGTAACAGACAAATGCACGAGTTTTCAAGTGATGTCCCATTTTTGAAAATGTTTAAAAAAATGTCACATTAAATTGAAACATACATAACCAATAATTCCAAATGTCTAATTTGTAACATTAAATCAAAAAAATAAAAATAAACACTTATTTTTTTGGAAACCAACCCCAATTTTTGTTTAAAAAAAATCATTTGTAAAATTTCCGTAAAAAGCTATGCCTTGTATTTTGTAAACTGTTTTAAAAAGCATTTTGAATTCTGTTTTGAAAAAAAAACGTTTAAAACAATTGTCATAGATTAAAAAAAATTTTTTTTGTTGATAAACCTAGAGACCGGGAATTTCAAAGTTTTTTTTAAAGATTTAAGATTTAAAGAATTTTGCCATTTTAAAGTTTGTTTATAATCTCTTGTGCTGAAGAAAAACTGCCACAGAGAATTTGAAATGTTTTTTTTTTTTTTTTTTTTTTTTGAAAAAAAAGCTTTTATTTAAAAAAAACCCCAATTTTCAAAATAATGTTTTTAACATATATATTTCACAAAGTAAATGTATACAAAAAGCAAACATTTGTTGTAAACTGGCCACAACTTTTTGTTTAAGTCATTTTCATGATTTCAGATAAACATAGTTATAATTTCACTTAAGTTTTTAAAAGAGTTTCGGTAAAAACCGTGCCTTGTGTAGTTAATGTTTTGTAAACCTCTTGTTTTGTAAAAATGTATGCAAATTTAAAACACAATAAGATGTTAAAAAATAATTTCAGAACATTTCTGGTAACATTCATGTTATCTTCAGGTTGGTTTTTGATTTGCTTAAAAACGAGTCTTCAATTTTCTACGAATAGAGTTATTGTGTACAGGGAAATGTTGTTTTCGTCTACGCTACGGTCCATGGGGTGCAATTGCCTTTTAATTTCAATTTCATTGACTCTTTTATCCCATTTCAGTGTCGCTTTGCAGACCCGAAAACGGCCCGAAGCACGCTTTCCTGTTGCCGACTTTGCAACATTCGGCCGTAAATAATAGACGACATTCTGGGGTGGATCTCCGGCCTTCCTTAGAGATTCCTGCACCCACGGACTACCAAATGAGGCCGGCAGTTGTTTTTATGTTGTGTCCTCTGGAGGAAACTACTGGTGCCTTGGCAATTAACTCAACTATATTGAGACCTTACTTTAAGGCAACACGCGATGTGTGACGTAACAGAGTGCAGGAAGATTCCGTGACGCAACAAGCGTCCCAGGAAGAAAAACAACGCTTCTAGGGAGCCAGGGATTAGGACGGATTAGAACGAGAACAAGGGTTAATTTTGTGTCTAGAAATGGAAAGAATAAGCGGGTGCTGATGTAGCAAGATTTTTAGAATGGAGGGGTTTAAACGAAGTTTTCGGAGAATTTCGCAATTGTGAAAACTGCACTGTAACACTCTCTGTCTCTCTGTCTTTCTGTCTTTCTGTCTTTCTGTCTCTCTGTCTCTCTGTCTCTCTGCCTCTCTGTCTCTCTGCCTCTCTGTCTCTCTGTCTATCTGTCTCTCTGTCTCTCTGTCTCTCTGCCTCTCTGTCTCTCTGTCTCTCTGTCTCTCTGTCTCTCTGTCTCTCTGTCTCTCTGTCTCTCTGTCTCTCTGTCTCTCTGTCTCTCTGTCTCTCTGTCTCTCTGTCTCTCTGTCTCTCTGTCTCTCTGTCTCTCTGTCTCTCTGTCTCTCTGTCTCTCTGTCTCTCTGTCTCTCTGTCTCTCTGTCTCTCTGTCTCTCTGTCTCTCTGTCTCTCTGTCTCTCTGTCTCTCTGTCTCTCTGTCTTTCTGTCTCTCTGTCTCTCTGTCTCTCTGTCGCTCTGTCTCTCTGTCTCTCTGTCTCTCTGCCTCTCTGTCTCTCTGTCTCTCTGTCTCTCTGTCTCTCTGTCTCTCTGTCTCTCTGTCTCTCTGTCTCTCTGTCTCTCTGTCTCTCTGTCTCTCTGTCTCTCTGTCTCTCTGTCTCTCTGTCTCTCTGTCTCTCTGCCTCTCTGTCTCTCTGTCTCTCTGTCTCTCTGTCTCTCTGTCTCTCTGTCTCTCTGTCTCTCTGTCTCTCTGTCTCTCTGTCTCTCTGTCTCTCTGTCTCTCTGTCTCTCTGTCTCTCTGTCTCTCTGTCTCTCTGTCTCTCTGTCGCTCTGTCTCTCTGTCTCTCTGTCTCTCTGTCTCTCTGCCTCTCTGTCTCTCTGTCTATCTGTCTCTCTGTCTCTCTGTCTCTCTGCCTCTCTGTCTCTCTGTCTCTCTGTCTCTCTGTCTCTCTGTCTCTCTGTCTCTCTGTCTCTCTGTCTCTCTGTCTCTCTGTCTCTCTGTCTCTCTGTCTCTCTGTCTCTCTGTCGCTCTGTCTCTCTGTCTCTCTGTCTCTCTGCCTCTCTGTCTCTCTGTCTCTCTGTCTCTCTGTCTCTCTGTCTCTCTGTCTCTCTGTCTCTCTGTCTCTCTGTCTCTCTGTCTCTCTGTCTCTCTGTCTCTCTGTCTCTCTGTCTCTCTGTCTCTCTGTCTCTCTGTCTCTCTGTCTCTCTGTCTCTCTGTCTCTCTGTCTCTCTGTCTCTCTGTCTCTCTGTCTCTCTGTCTCTCTGTCTCTCTGTCTCTCTGTCTCTCTGTCTCTCTGTCTCTCTGTCTCTCTGTCTCTCTGTCTCTCTGTCTCTCTGTCTCTCTGTCGCTCTGTCTCTCTGTCTCTCTGTCTCTCTGTTTCTCTGTCTTTCTGTCTCTCTGTCTCTCTGTCTCTCTGTCTCTCTGTCTCTCTGTCTCTCTGTCTCTCTGTCTCTCTGTCTCTCTGTCTCTCTGTCTCTCTGTCTCTCTGTCTCTCTGTCTCTCTGTCTCTCTGTCTCTCTGTCTCTCTGTCTCTCTGTCTCTCTGTCTCTCTGTCTCTCTGTCTCTCTGTCTCTCTGTCTCTCTGTCTCTCTGTCTCTCTGTCTCTCTGTCTCTCTGTCTCTCTGTCTCTCTGTCTCTCTGTCTCTCTGTCTCTCTGTCTTTCTGTCTCTCTGTCTCTCTGTCTCTCTGTCGCTCTGTCTCTCTGTCTCTCTGTCTCTCTGCCTCTCTGTCTCTCTGTCTCTCTGTCTCTCTGTCTCTCTGTCTCTCTGTCTCTCTGTCTCTCTGTCTCTCTGTCTCTCTGTCTCTCTGTCTCTCTGTCTCTCTGTCTCTCTGTCTCTCTGTCTCTCTGCCTCTCTGTCTCTCTGTCTCTCTGTCTCTCTGTCTCTCTGTCTCTCTGTCTCTCTGTCTCTCTGTCTCTCTGTCTCTCTGTCTCTCTGTCTCTCTGTCTCTCTGTCTCTCTGTCTCTCTGTCTCTCTGTCGCTCTGTCTCTCTGTCTCTCTGTCTCTCTGTCTCTCTGCCTCTCTGTCTCTCTGTCTATCTGTCTCTCTGTCTCTCTGTCTCTCTGCCTCTCTGTCTCTCTGTCTCTCTGTCTCTCTGTCTCTCTGTCTCTCTGTCTCTCTGTCTCTCTGTCTCTCTGTCTCTCTGTCTCTCTGTCTCTCTGTCTCTCTGTCTCTCTGTCTCTCTGTCGCTCTGTCTCTCTGTCTCTCTGTCTCTCTGCCTCTCTGTCTCTCTGTCTCTCTGTCTCTCTGTCTCTCTGTCTCTCTGTCTCTCTGTCTCTCTGTCTCTCTGTCTCTCTGTCTCTCTGTCTCTCTGTCTCTCTGTCTCTCTGTCTCTCTGTCTCTCTGTCTCTCTGTCTCTCTGTCTCTCTGTCTCTCTGTCTCTCTGTCTCTCTGTCTCTCTGTCTCTCTGTCTCTCTGTCTCTCTGTCTCTCTGTCTCTCTGTCTCTCTGTCTCTCTGTCTCTCTGTCTCTCTGTCTCTCTGTCTCTCTGTCTCTCTGTCTCTCTGTCTCTCTGTCGCTCTGTCTCTCTGTCTCTCTGTCTCTCTGTTTCTCTGTCTTTCTGTCTCTCTGTCTCTCTGTCTCTCTGTCTCTCTGTCTCTCTGTCTCTCTGTCTCTCTGTCTCTCTGTCTCTCTGTCTCTCTGTCTCTCTGTCTCTCTGTCTCTCTGTTTCTCTGTCTCTCTGTTTCTCTGTCTCTCTGTCTTTCTGTCTCTCTGTCTCTCTGTCTCTCTGTCTCTCTGTCTTACTGTCTCTCTGTCTCTCTGTCTCTCGGTCTCTCTGTCTCTCTTACTTTCTGCCTCACTCCTGTCTTTGCTTGCATCTCTGTCTCCGGATTTCAACGTACTTTTTTCTCTCAAAATGTCTGTTTGTTTTTTGTCTCTTCTTGTTAAATTTGTTTTTCTCAGAACTTCACTATCAAAGATTGCTCGTGCCCCACGCATCCAGCAAGGTAAAAAAAAACAGAATTATCCACGCTTATGGTCCTTGCATGCGCGGATAAGGCGTGCTAAACGCTTACTCTTTTGGTCTTCTGCAAACTCGGATTTTAAACGTCAGCCTGTTCAACCATCACACGATTCACTTGGAGATAAAACTTAGGGAAGCGGAGATTTACAAAAAAAAACTTCTACGACGGTTCGAATCAGACTCGTTTTGTTAGCCATATCTGTTACACAATGGTTTGGTCATTTTAATGAAAAACAACCCTAGTACACAATTCGAGTATAAAACATGGTTCAAAGTAATTTTTTAACATGTTATCAAACTTCGGTAACATGGATCACCACAAAATTAAAACTTCGTCAAAGGAATGTTGAAAAATATTTAATGGATCAATACTCGCATTTTGGGACTTTGTTTTAAGAAATAAAGTATCGTATCAAACCATTTTTTTAAACATTTTAACTACAAATTCAGTTTGTATATGTCTTGTACCTTGGGAAGATGTGTAAAACGACAATAGTTTTGCTATTTTTGCGTATGACTTAGCGGCCCTTTCTAGAAATTTAGCCTTCTTCAAAAAATAAACTTTTGACGTACGCTACCGACTATTGAAAAGATTTTCGGTCTGCTCCCGGCGAAAATATGGATGAAATAAACACATTTTTGGACAATTTTGGTGCTCGTCAGAACAGGTTTTTCGACGAAAGCTAAATTTCTAGAAGGGGCCGCTAAGTCATACGCAAGAATGGCAAAACTATTGTCGTTTTGCAACTTGCTCCATTTTACGAAATAAAAAGAAACTCAATAGGTTATAACTTCAACAAAAAGTTGATATTTTTATGCCTGTATTCTAAGGTAACTTGATTACCTAATTGAAAAAAAAGAAAAATCGGTTCAATGTGAACTTATATGTTGTATGTCTATTTTTTTCAAACTCAATTACAATTCGCAAACAGTTTCGGTCGGATAAACAACCATACCTGATACAAAACAGTGATCATGGCGGATTTATCGCAAAACTGTCTCTACCTATATTACCAGCCAAATACAATGCCGATCCTTGCTCGACTTCATTTTAAACTGATTTCATTCGCAGCCATTTTCATTGTTTCTTCAATTGTTTTCTACGACAAAGGAATTTCCTTGTTGCCTGATAAACGAATTTGTATCGATAAAAGATTAGAACATATGTGAGTTGAAAAACTAAACATTCATTTGGATTTTAGATTTTTAAACACATCTAAAGGAACTGTTTCATATGCAAATGTTTCTGAAGAAGTGTTTGGTCCGATGGGATACTGGATTCAAGAGGCCTCGGTTCCAATACCGAAACTTGGTTTTGTCAAAGAGCCAACGTGTGAAGAGGTATTTTTTGCGAGTCTCTTTTCCGTCTCTGATTCTCTCTCTCTCTCACTCTCTCTCTATCTCTCTCGTTTTTTCTTGTCTAACCCTTCTCTCTACTTCTTTTGCGTTCTTTCCCACTCTCTCTTTCTTTTTCTTCTTTACCTCTTTGTCTCTCTCTCCTTTTCGCAAACACTCTTTCTATATGTGTCTATTATTCTAACGCTCACTCTTTGTCTTGGGCTCTCTCTCTCTCTCTCTCACTCACTCTCACTCTCACTCTCACTATCACTCTCACTTTCTCTCTCGCTCTCTGTCGCTCTTTTCTCTCTCTCTCTCTCTCTCTCTCTCTCTCTATTTATATCTATCTCTAACTCTACCTCAATTCTACCTATTGTCACTCTCTACATGTCTTTGTATACTCTTTCTCTCATGATCTTCTCTTTATCTCTCTCTCACTCTGTTTATCTTAGGCACACTCTTTCTCTTTCATCTTTTTCTCTCTTTCTCTACCTCTCAGCATTTTCATCTCTAAACCTTCCCCTCATTTATTTGTCTGTCTTCCCTCGTTTTCCCAGATGTTTCGGTAGTTCTTTAGATTAACAATGACTGGCTGAAAATCGCGCAGTCAGCTACATCGGAAGGAGACCCTCCCGACATCATTCCTGATTTTTTAAACTTGGAATATACTCTCAATGGTCATTCTTTATTTTCCAAAGTATACTATCTTTTTAGATACCATTAACATGTACCTTCCAGCAATACCAGAACAACAAAAATGTGCCTTCTCCGAAGACTTGGCGTCAAATTCCCATTTGGCTCAAAATGGATCCTCACAATTTTATCAACTACGGTTTGACGGGCAGTGAGTTCCAGGGATCACTTTTTGTATCTAATTCAGTGGCCGTTCACCACGCCATGAAACACGTAAATCTGGTGGGTAAAACCGGATTTGTCGTCGGATCACAATCACCATGGGTGGAAACACTGGCACTGCAACACGGGGCCAGAGAGGGTAGTGAAAAATTCAAATATTCAAATTTTCATGAAAAAGGGGATGAACAATCTAATATTTGGTTTTTACTTGAAACGATAATATGTTACCTTTGTGTTTGGCGATAGCTTGACGAAAACCCCAAGGCCTTTTTTCTTCAAAATTTTCCGCTTTGACAATTTTTTTGGTTTGTGGTTAGTATAAATTTTTTAAACATGAATAATACTACATTTAAACCCTAGTTAGAAACATTCAAATTTTTCCATTTTTTAGTGAAAATCCCCAATTTGAAAAATATTGCTTGGTTATGCATGAAAAAAGAATTCGAAATGATTCAATGAATTTCAAAAAATAGGAAATTCAAGCGTTAGATTTGGATTATTTTTGTTTAGGTCAATTTTGTTATAACCAGCTCAAAATCGCACTAGAGCAAAATTTTAGACAAAAAAATGTTGACCTAACCAAACTGAAATTTTTCCGGTGAAATCAATAGAAAAAATAGAAAAAAATTCAAAAAAAAAAAAAAAACTGTTTTTTAATCAACGCATACACAGATCTAGGTTTTGAAATTGAAATGTATTGTATCCCATAAATTAAAATTTTGGGAGAGACCCAAGGAAAAACTTGTTTTAAAACGTGAAAAAACGATTTTACTACTATTTTGAATTTTTTCACAAGATTTGAAGTTTTTTTACAATATTTGGGAGCACATAGAAAGCTAAATTATATACTAACTAAAGATTTACCCAAGTTACAGTAACCAATGTTGACCTACAGTAATTCGAGACAAAAAAAAATCAAAACTGACAAGAAAGACTTAATATTGAAAATAATTAAAATCGACCAGAAATTTTCTTTTTGATTTCTTTGGTTCTTTTGGTGTCGTTTTTATACAACAACTTCACAGAAAAACGAAACTTTTAAAAAACATTTTTTTTGCTATTTTTTACAGCAAAAGTTCATAAACTGATGCATGCAATTATGATTTCGCAATTTTAGGGGAAAGTATGAAAACAAACATTTCTCAAAATTTTTGTTACAAAACCCAAAAATATACATTTAGGTATTAACGGTAGAATATCAAGTAACTACCATTTTCGGCTCCGGCAAGATTAAATATATCCACCCGCTTAATTTCTCGATGCAGTGGAAAGAGTAACTCCTTTTTTGTAAATTTTACGGTTTTAAACAGATTTCAAGAAAAATTCGACTTTGCTGTTTCTTTTTCATCCATCGAACATAGTGGATTACAACGGTAAATATTCAAACACTTCTGTTCTTTTAAAAAAATGGCTTTGAGATATGGCGACCCTGCGGACCCAATTGGTGACATTCGAGAAGTGCTGAAGGTTCGATGTGCATTAAAACCAAATGGTAGTTATTAAAAAATTAAAATTAGAACCTTTTTATAGGAACTTTTTTCTTGGGTGTTCCAAGAGGACAAGACCACCTGGTTTACAATGCGCATAGAATTTACGGAAGACTGAGATTAGCTCTCGTTTTCACAGGTTGACTTTGAAATTTTGAAAACTATATTTTCAGGATTTAAACTGGAAGCCGTTTTTCGAGGAGATGACCCAAATCCTTTTAGACTTGCGGTTTATCACTTTGAAAGCAAAGGAAAAGCGACAGATTACAACCAAGATCTCTATGTTTTGAGGAAAGTATAAAAGATAACTGAATTATGGATTGCATGAATTTCGTTTTGAAAAAGAAATTTCTTGCGATAAATCCATAGGGTTAAAAAATCTGAATGGGAAAGAGAAAAAAGTAAACAAAACTAAGAATGGCTGTATTTCTTGGGTTTAAAAAAAATAAAAATGCACTGGTTTTGCTTTTGACAGTAGTATCGATCGATTTGAGAAATTTCTGTAAAAAAAACAAAAAAACAACATAATGCAATGAATTAGAAAAAATATTCCCTCTTGGGGTTATTTTGTTATATCAGAGAAATTTATTGAATTCTTTTTAATCAGAAATACTGAACCCAGTGTTGAAAAATTTTAACAATTTAAAAAACACATTGTTTCTAAAAGTCAAAATGTTTCTGTGAGAACGATGAGGAGCTGTTTAATTTTTCAAGAAGGTTCCTCTACTAAATATATACTACTTTTATTCTGCATTAATTGAAAATCTGTTCTAAAAAATCTTTCATTTTTTGTCGTTTTTCTTTCGCTGTTATTTGATCTTTCAGAAAATGTTTGTCCATAACATCGTTTACAATCAAAACAGCTGCAGAGTTCTTTGGAATTGTAACATTACTGGTGAGCAATTGAATGAAAAAGAGTTTGTGAAACCAACGTTATCAAAATGAGACGATGAATTTGACAATTGTGGAAATAAACTTTAAATTTAATTAGGTTACATTGTTTGTTAAAGCAAAACACACCATAATTTGCAATAGAACAAAAGAAATTTTTCATTTGAATATACTTTGTTAAAACCATTTATTGGAACCTTACAGAAGATTTGCGAAAGGCAGACGTTAAAATGAGGCCACGGGCTTTTGAATGCTTTTTTTTATTTAGTGGCACAGAAAGCAACCTCGTTTAAGCCAGTTTCGTTTCCGATTTGTTTAAATGGACCGTCAGGGGGGCTTTGGGATATCGGAGTGAACTGCATTCTAATTTCCCCAATTCAATTAAAATATTTTTACCAACGTCTCTCCAAGCAATTGACTAGGATACGATTAGCCTAGGGTTTGAAAAGGACCCTTATAGTCCCATGAAGTGATTTTTTGTATGGTTACCGTAGCTTTAATACTGTACCTAACTTCGATATAAGCCACCTTGAAAAGTTTCAGTAAAATTTTCTCGGTTCAGCAAACAAACCGAAAGGAGAGTATCAATTGGTGAAATTCAGTTGGTTCGTTATAGTCTTTCCATTTTTACTTCTGGGCCGATTTGCAAATGTAACCCTGACGCAGTATTGCGTACGTATCCTAAAACACAGAATTTTCGTACCCAAATTCGCGTCTGGTGTCATTTGCACAGAGCTAAGAGCGAAATTGGGCGAAGTAGCATTGGCGACGACAATATGTTTTGAAATTATCGAAAACCAATGAAAAAGTCGGTTTTTTTTAAAGTCATGTTTACCCCAACTTCTGCTGCACTGTAAAAAGTTTAATACACTGCAGGTAGACCGAACAACTAACAATTAAAAAATAATAACCAGAACAACACAGATCTACCGATGTAGTGTCAAGTAGAAACGACCTCTCTTATCACTGCCGAATTTGGTCTCAAACTCCACAAACGTCTGGGTTTCGTCGATGTTGTAGATAGGATCTTGCTGGAAAAAATTTTTAAACTTTGGGCAGTCAAATTTAAATTTATACCTCATTACCGTAGCGGTCCTTCGGCACGTACCAAAGGATCATAGTATCCTTGGGTGTACGGTACTTGGCCTGGACGCGATCTTTAACTTCGGACAACTGAACAAATAAGAATTTGTTGAAGTTTGACCTCACTTACTCTAGAAAGCCAGAAAAAGACTTCTTGCTTCATTTCTGATCCATAGGCATCGGTAATGGTTACGATAGGATTTGTGCGAGGGAAACAGGAGGCGAAGGAAGGGCAAAGCAGAAGAACAGCTAGGTAGCGCATCCTGGAATCACTTTTAAGAGAAAGAGAGAAGAGAGATAAGCAGAGGTAGAGTGAAAGACTTTAGGGCTAAAGATAAAAAAGAGAAAGTGAGAGAGAGAGAGATGTTGTGTTTGTGTGACAGAGAGATAGAGAGCAAAAGAGAGAGAGAGAGAGAGAGAGAGAGAGAGAGAGACGGAGGAGGTAGGGAGAGTGAGTGCAAGATGGAGAGCGAGGGTAAGAGGAAAATAGAGAGAGAGTGTGGGAATGTGTATGCTTGAGAAAGAGAAACAGAGAAAAAGGCAGTTTGTGAGAGAATGCTTTTGTATGAGTTTCTTAGAAAGAGAGAGAGAGAAAGAGAGAGAGAGATGAGTATGCGTGATGTTCTCTATATATAAATAGAGATACAGTGATGAGTGTGTTAGAAAATGCGTGTGTATGCTTATGTCATAAATAGATAGAGAAACAGGGAGAGAGACAAAGATTGCTAGGCAAAACAGGCAGAAGAGAGGAAAAATTAGTGAGAGACAGACATTGAGCAGTAGGTTAGCTCAAATCACAATAAGAAAGAAATACAGATACGGAGAGACAAAGAGGGAACATTAATAACAATAAGAAAGATACATTACAAAGTGAGAAATAAGAGAAAAAGAGAAAAACTAGAGAGAAAGCGATTTTTGGAAGCTTGAAGCCATAAGGAAGATTTCCCTAAGACGATTCAACAAGCGTCTTTTAAAGGACTTGTGTGCGTGCCAGAATGACGTCCTTCCGAGACAAAGCTATTTTCGATGACATCTAAACTCGCGACGTCAGTGCTAATGTCTCGTTGGAATGACTGAACCAGGAAGGGGCCATCCGGTGGGAGGAGAAGCCCACTTCTTGCAAATTCCTCGAAAACAGACGAAGGGAGTTCCCAGGCAAAGAACAAACCATTATTCTTCAAAAGTTCCCATTAAAAGAACAGTTGCCGGCTGTTATTCTCTGCAACAGCCGTGTGCCATGACCTTGCAGAAAAGGCGTTCACGGGTATCAATGGCAAAAAGCAAAACCGCTTTTTTTTTTGAAAGACCATTTGTAAAACAAAAAAAAACTTTGATTTTCGTACGATGACAGTAAATTCGCACCACGGGAGTTGGATTAACCCGATCAAATTACAGTAATCCATTGAGCCGTTTAAACCGATCCACTTTTGGAGAATCATTGTCACTTCCGCACTTTCCAAGTCCGGTTAGATAATGTTCTGTCTAATTTTTGCCGCGGTCATTTGTACAACTCTTGCTGCCATACCTGCAAAGAACTACACCGACACAAGATTTATCCAAGTCGGTGTCAAAGCCGTCACTAGAGCTGAGGTTGTGAAGGTGAGAATACCATTTTTCAAAGTAAAAGTTTCAGGGGGAGGGGTCATGCAATTGCCCCAACTCCAATTATGTGTTTGCATTTTTTAAGGCTGTGGCTCTAGCTGTGGCTCTAGCTGCGGTTGTGGCTGTGACTCTAGCTTTAGATGGGGATGTGGCCCTAGCTGTGGATCTAGCTCGAGTTGTGGCTGTGGCCCTACCTCTAGCTGTGGCTGTGGCTGTGATTCTAGTGCTAGCTGTAACTCTAGCTGTGGCTCCAGCTCAATCTGTAGTCCTAGTTGTGGCTCCAGCTCAATCTGTAGTCCTAGTTGTGGTTCAAGCTGGGACTCAAATTCCAGCTGTAGTTCTAGCTGTGACTGTGGCTGTGGCTCTAGCTGTGGCTCGAACTCTGGCTCTAGATGTGGCTGTGGTTGTGGCTGTGGCTCTAGCTGTGGCTCGAACTGTGGCTGTGGCTGTGGCTGTGGCTGTGGCTGTGGCTGTGGCTGTGGCTGTGGCTGTGGCTGTGGCTGTGGCTGTGGCTGTGGCTGTGGCTGTGGCTGTGGCTGTGGCTGTGGCTGTGGCTGTGGCTGTGGCTGTGGCTGTGGCTGTGGCTGTGGCTGTGGCTGTGGCTGTGGCTGTGGCTGTGGCTGTGGCTGTGGCTGTGGCTGTGGCTGTGGCTGTGGCTGTGGATGATTAGTGTGTGCTTTGTTCCGCAAAGCTCACATTGCAGATAACCGCCTGCATACAAGATGATTTCTGGAACCAAAAAGACCTAATGGCAGTCGGAGCGGGTAAAGATTCTGATTTAGGGTTCAAATCAACACTTTAGCTGCTGCTTCATGTGCCGTGAAGGTTGCAGGACCTACCAAAATGACCCAACTTGCTTTGGTTGCCCCCGGACGTGAGTGAAACTTTTAAAACAAAATCGAACTTTTCAGTGGAATCATGCCTTGTTCTACAAGCCGCTTCGATTTTGACAATTTCCCCAAAAGTTGCTGGAATTCTCTATCCTGAGATAGACACATTCTACGGCAAAGTGAGAATTTCCACAATTGTCAGAAAGCCCAAAAAAATTTAGATGATGAAAAACTTCACCGCTCTGAAGAAAGCCAAAAAAGGCCATGACGCAGTTCTCAATGTGGGATACCAAATGATCAATCAACGCTACACAAGGTCAATAATTAATGAGATTTGTCTGAAAATTGCTAAGGTAGGTTGATTGGAAATATTAGTAAAACAGTGTTTAGACAATAACAAAGCCACAATTCAACTGTCTCATTACTAAGGGAAAGCCGATTATCGACATGACAACTTATGACTGCGCCAATTACGTCAAGTGGAATCTCCTGGGATAATGGTGACCTGATTGTAAACTGAAAAGTAAACAGTAGTTATGTTTTCATCTCATTACCTTTGTAATCATAAGTCTTTAACCTTTTGTCTCACACATACACGCTCACACGCGCACGCACGCACGCACGCACGCACGTAACATACCAAGAGAAATGCACACACGAAGATAAACACGTACACATACGCACACAAATAGAAACAAAATGAGATACAAACTCAAAATTCACTTACGCAGGCGGACCCACATACATGGTATTTGAGTTCGCTTTTCCAGCCTACTCCCATGACATGCTCTAGGCTTTTTTGGATGCAGAAATCGGCTATTATCGGCTAAAAAGGACTTTTTCTCTGTGCTTAAACTATTTTTATGCTCTACTAAATCATATTACTTTTAATTTTATCTTTGAAAAAAAAATTGAAAAAAAAACCAAACTGAAAAGTCGATTTATCCATTTTATCCTCGTAAATTCATTTTTTTCATTTGATTGCCCACCAGGAATGTTACAATTCACATGGAACTCTGCAGCTGTTTTGATTGTAAACGATGTTTTGGACAAAACTTTTTTCGAAGTTCAAATAGTGTTTAAAAAACTATAAAAAAATGACAGAGGTGTTTAAAAGAATGAAAAAGCCCCATTTTCCGGTTGAACAACTTTGACTCAGTTGGATTCTTTAAAAAATGCCCTCACTTGGTTGAAATATACATGGGGTTAAGCTGAAAAGCTGTTTTATAGATTTGAGTTGGCTTTTCTTGCTGACACCATGACCGATCGGCTTTTGGCGTTTCACATGCAGAAAACACAGCTGCAGTAGCTTTTTAGTTGCATATTATAGTTTTACCTCGGTGTAATAAATAATGTTTAGTATATTGTTCGTGCCAAAACTACTTCGGAACAACGTGCCAATGTTTTCCTGTTGTTCCTAGAATTAAGTGCGCAATATAGGGATACACAGGCCTGTACGCAGCCAAATTGGCCGAAGCAGATTTGGCAAGGAGTATATATCTAATGTTCTGTTTATATCAACCCTCCGTTTTGGGCAAATTTAACCGTTATTTTGTATTTAATTTTAAATGTGCAACAGAATGTTTCGTTTGTGACTTGTACTCAACACTTTTCCGAAAGAAGTTTTACGAAGTGGCAATATCTCACGTTTTCAATAATCCCTTACCATAAATGTTTCATTTTCCATTTGTTCTTCACCTTCGATTAGTTCGTGACGATCCGTCTCCACGAATGAACCATTTCGCCCTTCCCAAGATCGAATGCGCGCGTTGATCTGGATGTCAAACATTTTGAATGGCGAACTCTAATAGCAGGGCAAACACTCTTCGTCGCCCTATATGACAGTCTGTCCACCGCGGCGCATGTATCCCTTGCTTACCTCAACTATTTTGCCTTCTTTTGCGTAGGCCTTGTAGTAACGACCGATGAGACTCGTTATTGCGCCCTAGGCATAAGATGGCAAAATACTATTTTCCTTCTTTTGTTTTTTTTTCTCAAACGTACCCGATTTCTACTTTTTATTTTAAATTTGGATACGACCCTCTCTTCATCTCTATCTCTCTCTCTCTCTCTCTCTGAGAGTCACCGTCAGATGCTTGGGGGCGAAACGGTGGATTTATCGTGTTTAACTTATAACTTTTTAAATCCAAACAGGTCATTGCTAACATCTCATTTTTCTTTCTCCTTTTTATCTCTCTCTCTATCTCTCCTCTCATGTCATGGCCTCGTGGCTCAGAGGTCGGACTAGTAATTCGAGGTTACCCCAGTTCGATCCCCCGTCGACAAAACATTTTGCATTAATTGTGTTATGAAACTGTTATTCTAGAGACACATTTCCTGCGCATAAGTAGTGTAACACTTTATTTGCTTACTTCACGGAATTTTGACCTCGGACCGCAGGCCGGACTGAGATTTTTCGGAGAGTGGGCCGGCCCTCCACCACCCTTGGTCAGAACATGTCCAAGTTTTGATGTTGCTCTTTGATAAACGAAACCAACATGGGATACTCAGGCTGTTTACGCAGCCGAATAACGCGAATAAGATTTGGCAAAAAGTATATTGAAAACATTGTTTATGTAAGCTGAGTGGTTTAGGAAATATAGTTCCTCTTCGTTGTACCTTCTCTAATTCTCAAATTGCTGTATATCAAAACGTATATACTTCTCCCAAATCTACTCCGATTTGTGGGTGAGTTTTCTATATTACACGCATTGCTCTAAGAACAACATCAAAACAGTGGCACATTGAGGAGAATTATATTATTGTATTGAATTACGAATAGCGAATTACGAATTCTAGTGTTGGCGTCAATTGTAAAACCAACATCCTTCTTTACTTTTTTTTTATGTTTTGTCTGCTTTTGATTTTTTTAAAATTTGTCTCACCGACTTTTTGCTTCTCTAGTTTCACCAATTTGTTCTAATCCTCTCGCTTTTATGACCCTTTGCTTGTCAACACCTCGGTCTCTGTCTTAGTCTCACTCTCCTCTCCATCTCTCTCTCTTTTCTGAATCTCTCTGTCTTTTTTTCCGTTCTTCTACAAACACACTCCCAATATAAATATCTGCTATTCCCATTAGCCTTTTCTGTGAAAATGTTTATTTTTAATCTAAGTAAAACGTGACTTTACTGAATATCATCCTAACCTTCTGCAAAGTTAATTTCACAGAAAAGTAATAATCCTTTTGAATTTATATCTTCGATCCTGATAATCTTTTAAATATCAGCCTGTCATTTACCTTTGCAAAGTCATTTATGCAACCAATTAGGATAAACTGAACACGGAAGTAATACAATCTCGATTATTTATTGCAGCCTTCAAAACAAATACAAATCTTCCTGTTGTGCTATGGGGAACACATTTACCAAGAAATAAACTTAAAAGCGCTTTCAAAACATGGTCAATCAGAGAATGAAATTGTTAGTTCCGGTTAAATGGGAAGGGGTGCTGCCGCTTTTCACTGTGCTGATTTGGTTTCTTGTTTTGATGCGAAGCAGAACCAGCACGTCGTGGCGAATTGTCTTGTTTAGGCAGAGATAGACGAAAGCAGGGATTCCTAAAAACAAAATGTCATTTTGTAAACTGTCTTTACAGTAAATTGTGAATGTGAGGAACACGCAGAGCACAAATGAGGTCAAACTCTGATTTTGATGTTGGTTAGCATCAAAGTGTAAAATTGAATCAACCATTTCCAGCGGGAAAAAAGAGTATATTCGGGAATATCAATGCGAAGGTACTTGTTTACCTAACATTAAGCTTCCGTTCACTCAATAGTCGATGAAAAGTGACCCCGACGCGGCCGAAAGCCAGGCAAATATAGATTGGAAAACGAGCTTAAGGCGATCCAAGGCCACCCTGCATTTGAGTAAAAAATAAATGCATGATTGCACACACCGCAAAACTTCATTATATCGATTCGGATTTTTAGAAACTTTTGAACAAAAAGTCAACAGTTGGCTTTCCAATTACAAAAACAGGATGTTTGGATATCGTTTCAATGTCACAGTGGGACGTTGGAATTATCCCGGTCTTCGGGACAGCGCGAACGCTTAAATAATCTCGTTCAGTGGGGGGACGCCGATGTGGTACGGGTTTGAGTCGCGGGCCTTACGTGGCGGAACCCACATCCGCCATCTAACGTTAAAAGCGGAAAATTTTACGATCGTTCAAGCGTGATCAGATTTCTAACTAAATGAGTGAACGCACCGCAACTTCAGCTGAAATGCGCAAGTGCGTGGCCAAAGATACAAGCCGCAGTCGCACGCGACACACACCGCGTGTCAGACGCCGATGAAATAGCACAGCGAGTGACGAGGCGCAGAACCGGCGCCGTCTGCCGCCCTCTTAGCATTATATACTATCTCTCTCAGTTTCAGCATACGCAGCCGACTGCGCTTGACTTTCAGCAAGATGTGTTGTTTATTAAACTTTTGAAAATTCATCTGTCGCAAAAGCTGCATCCTGCCAAAAAGGGCCTTATTGCAGCAATCGCGCGATGAGTAGGCGGAAATAGTGTGCAACTGGCAGAGACACGGAGAAAAAGCTGATTTTTGCTAAATTTGCTAATTTGGCGTCAGATATAGTTCATCAAATCCCCTTAACATGTTTAAACTCCCCATGTCCCGCCTGCCAGCACATGTGCCCCAGAAGAATCAACCAAAGCGGAGTCGGGAAGAACTGCATGTAAACGTAAACCAATGAAGCAATTAGGTTAGCCATACAGATAAGAATCGACTGGATCATGATCTAAAACACCATTCATTATTTTATTTGTCATCAAACTTACAGATCTCTGAAGTTTGTTAATATTGACCATTCCATCAAGTCCATACTTGTTTGCAATGATAAAGCAGAGCAGAGTATAGAGCAGACAAGTAGCTACAACTACGGAGAGGTTGTTGATGGTGTGGGGGATATTGTAGAACTGTAAAACTTTGAAATTTCAATTTCGTTTCAAATTTACCATAGCAGTTTCTTCCTCAGTCCCAGTTATTTCAGGAGAGAAGAACCACGCAGTTAAAGCTGAGTTGAAGAGAATTGGAGGGGTGAAAAAGTAAAAGTAGAGGGTGTAAATGACAGGAAGACTCAGCCACATGTACATTTTCTTTCCTTCGAATAGCTTAAAAACACAGTTTTTTATTATAATTAAAATTATATACCTTTTCAGCGAGTGCCTTATTCCACAGGTCACAGATTCGGTTGATTACAAGGATGAGACAAATTAGACAGGCTCCACACCAGAGACCTGAAAATTCTTTTGTATCAAAAGCTTTAAAATTTGAGTTGCCTGAAAACAATGAAACCCCCATTATTCAAGTTTTCTAAATTGTTTACCAGGTTGTTTTCTTGAGCTTTTCAATAAATCTGGCATTCTCATGGGTGAGTTCAATGTCACCTAATCTTGTTTATGACCATTTCGTAAGCAGGTTCAGCGAATCACACAATTCACACAATTTGCAAAAAAAAATTTGTAAAGATCGAATGACAAGGATTCATTATTGTAAAAACAAACATTTTAACATTAAAATGGCTTGAAACACAAAAAAATTGCAACCATATTATGAAAATCGCACATCAAGATGGAGTTTTCAAACGAGGCGCCCAGGTTACCCAAAAGCGTGTGCCACCTCAGTAGATTGGTAGTCAGCGTGGCGCAGTGGCAAGTGGCGCGCAGTATAAGATGAAAGTCTCTGGTTCGTTTCCAGTATGGAGTTTTCAAACGAGGCAGTATTCGATTTTCCTTTTGCATTTTACATTTGAACTCAGTTCTATGGGTCAGGAAACGATTGAGCTTGTCTTTTTTCAATATCAGAAAGCTTTTCATAAAGCTTGCATTTTCGTTAGGCATACTTTTTGAAAAAAGTTTTTATAGATAAATTCCCGTTTGGTGGTTGTCAAGCATTTTTCAACTTATATTCTAGTAGCCGTCGCAAAACGGAAATCAGTGAGACAAAACCGCCTTTTCTCTGCGTCTTCGCTTTTGGCACGCTATTTTCGCCAGCGTATCGCGCGAATGTCTTTTTTTGGCAGAATTCCCTTTTGGCGACATCTATTCCGAATTTATATCTCATGCTTTTTTTGGAGTGATGAACCGATTGTGTTTGATTTTCAAGCATTTTCCCATGGCCAAGGACCAAAGGGCCAACGTGCTTTTGGTTATAGTATTGCTAATCGTGTTACTTAGAATTATTCGATTAGTATCTCTAGTCTGAAACCCCTAGGTTAGGAGGAATCAGGACAGAATGATGTATTCTTGGAAATTTGGAATCATTTGGTTTGTGGTCGCTTGATGAAAAAAGCAAAAACCCACTTAAGCCGAAACTTCCGGCAACATAGATCAAATTTGGGTTCGTGCAGTAACAGCTTCCTTGGAACCACAGAAATCCGGTGATGATTGAGTTTACGCAGATAGCCATCATGTCGAAGATTCCTAAAAAGTTGACAAAACTTTGCTTAAATTGAAAAGTGAAACCAAGCATGATCATGATTTTGTAGCAGGCGCAGCCGTCTTGAAGGCGCCACATAACGATCATTACGAGAATGTAGACGATCTAAAAACACATATTTTTGAGGTATTTTTGACACACTCACACACTCACACACTCACACACTCACACACTCACACACTCACACACTCACACACTCACACACTCACACACTCACACACTCACACACTCACACACTCACACACTCACACACTCACACACTCACACACTCACACACTCACACACTCACACACTCACACACTCACACACTCACACACTCACACACTCACACACTCACACACTCACACACTCACACACTCACACACTCACACACTCACACACTCACACACTCACACACTCACACACTCACACACTCACACACTCACACACTCACACACTCACACACTCACACACTCACACACTCACACACTCACACACTCACACACTCACACACTCACACACTCACACACTCACACACTCACACACTCACACACTCACACACTCACACACTCACACACTCACACACTCACACACTCACACACTCACACACTCACACACTCACACACTCACACACTCACACACTCACACACTCACACACTCACACACTCACACACTCACACACTCACACACTCACACACTCACACACTCACACACTCACACACTCACACACTCACACACTCACACACTCACACACTCACACACTCACACACTCACACACTCACACACTCACACACTCACACACTTACACACTCACACACTTACAGCGTTACCTCAGCGGAGAATCCATATGCGAGGAACGCAACTCCGAGAAAGTTGCTGACAGTACCCTCTCCGTAGAATTGCTCCTGGGTTTTTTGAACAACACTAAAAAAAATTAAATTTTTGGGAAAATAACTGGTAAACCTGCAATCATAAAATGGAATCTTTTCAGCATCGAAGCCAGCACGGATGAACTTCTCCATTTGTGACCTGACCTCAAAAGTTGTGTTTCAGTGATGTAGGAGAAATACTTAGAAAATAGGTCCAATTTCTGGGAAACACCAACGAGACTAATCAACATTGCAGAAAACATCAGAAAATTCAAACTGACGTTTTGTTTAATGAAATGTATGAAATTCACAGCTAGGACAGTTTTTTCGTGTGAAATTTGAAAGTAGAAACTTCATCTGTCTAGAAAAAATACAAAGTTCGTGAATATTAAATGGAACTTTAAAAAATAAGGTTCAATGAATTAATTGAAACTATAGTTTGTTTTGAGTACATACTGATTGGAAAAGAAAAAAATCGCTTTTTCGTCGATAAAAGATTTTTTCCTTTTCAAAGAATTATAAATTTGTAAAGATTTTAAAAATGAAAAAAATATTTTTAACAACTGAAATGAATTGTTCACCTGAAGGTTCTTTTTACTACAACTTTAAAAGAGAAAATTCATTTAATTTTAGATGAACGCACTTTTTTAAATGCATTCCATTAGAAAAGTTCTTGCTAAAAAAGACAAATTCCCGATTTTAAACAATAGTTTGAAAAATTTAGGAAAATGGGTGTTTAGCGGAAGAAACAAGTGGTTTTCACCGCCAGGAACTAAAAATCTCTTCGGACGGCCGGTTTTAAACTCCCTAAATGTCAATTTCTATTGACATGACTTAAGCCAAGATTAATGCGCGGTATTTAAGGAGATTAGGAGTTTCATACTAAGAAAATTAGCTGTGGTGGGCGGCGATACAAAAGAAGAACTGTGAGTGAGAGATTTTTGTACTTCTGCTATGAAAGAAAAGAGAAAAACCAAATATATATGATGACGCATAGATTCCGATAACTTCGTAAACTGGCAGATGGCGGTTTAACTATTTTCTTGCAAACTGCGAAACTTTTCGAATATCAGAGTTCTATTCCAATAAAACTTATTTTTTGTTATTATCTTTATATAAAATTATCTAAAATTAGCCTAGTTCATCGAAAAACTATTGTTTCCTTTGAAATTCTTTTTTTCAGAAGTTGGCACAGTGAATTCCGAACGTAACGAATTACCCTTTTAAACTTACCACTCCTTGGGTTTTTAACGTTGGAACGCGCGTTAATCGTCTGCGTCTGGCCACCCAAGGCCCGCACTCACACCCGTACAACATCGGCAGCGCTTGTAGGGATGGTTATTTAAGCGGCTACGTTTCCCCCCTAAAAGCGTTCACTGCCCTTTGAGCCCACCTTTTTTGGGCTTTGCGAAACATCGGTGCATTGGGTATAAAACGCCTGGGTTTGTGGTCGCAACGGAGAACATAGTAACGTGGTTCCTACTGCCACCGGGGTCGTGAAACGATCTTTTTTGCATTTGAAACAATCAGCGTTTTGGCTTTCATGAATCCAAATCGGTATAAAAAGGGAGAGAGGGAGAAAGAGAGAGAAACGAATAGATGCCGGATTTACAATAATTGGGTAAAGTGACAGATGGTGAATAATAAGTGAGTGGGGCCTTGGGCCTTCGCCAAACAGAAATCTTTGAAAAAAAATCGCTGTTTATCGGACTGTTCAGCAACATGGAGTTAGTAATTTAGTCCTTTGTGTTAAAATGATAACATGAGTTAGAATGATCAAGTTCAGTTTTTGAATTTCATAATGACTCTTAATGTCGTTTTCAAAGATCTTGTTTACCGATCGTGATTTATGCCCCTTGGGATTATGCTTTCGTACGTGTTGAAAAACGTGTTCACCTGGTCGAATGACCTTGATCTTGGTTAATGGCACAAGCTAAAATAACTTGGCGTACATAGAATCTGCAAACAAAAAATTTTAGAAATTGAATATGAACGTTTAGTTAAAATGTTGTATTTGTTAATCATCGCTGGCGTTTTGCCAATGGTTTTGTTTTTAGTCATTGCACATTGATAAATTTTGATTGTTCGACAGTTTCCGTTGTCCATAGATCAAAGGGCCAACCTGATTTAATTATACAATTGCTAATCTTGTGAATAATGTAATTAAGGTTTTTAGTTAAGGACTTCAAATACAACGGAATCCAATTAGCTCATGAGAAAAAAAGCAGAAAAAACGCGTTTAGATACATTTTTCTTTAAAAAATGATGCGTTTATATTCGTTTTAAAAATGCGAATCATTTCCAATCTGAAGGTCGAACAAAAATGTTTCAAGCCAGTTTCCCCGTAGGTTTGTTTTCAACAATCTCTCAATTTCTCCTGTTGGAAGCGAAAAATCAAATACACCCCGCCGGATGACTTCACATCGGGTGTTTATTTCTCAGTTTGGAGCACCTTTCCCATGAATAATACAAATGTCTTGTCTTTTTGAAAAACAGAAATATATTTATGTATAAACCTGATAATATTTAATGGGGAAGTCAAAACTATCTCGTCCTTGGTGTAATTTTTTCCAGTAACGTTTTTTTCTGTTCAAAATTAAAATAACCGATGTTTTTTGTTATTTTTATCACCTTTGGGGGGAAAGCCGGTATTATCTTGATCTTACCCCCCACCAATGTCAATCGAGGCCCCCCAGAGGGGCGGTGCAATCTCACCCCCCCACAAAGCTAAAATGCACTCCCTTAACGTTGCGTAGGAATTATATTTCTTCCACCATTCGATTTCATGCGGGTCATTTTCACAATTTGTTTCGCTGGTTGCGGTCGGTCGTTTTTCTGCTCACTGTCAGTCGCTTGTCGGTTTGTCTTTTAAGTACTAGCGTACATTTAGCTGTTTTACAGAATACAACCTAATGAAACGCACTTCAAATTGTTCTAACAGTGTTATACCAGTTCAAACCCGTTCAATATCTATGACAAACCCAAGGAGAAATGCTTTAATTTTCAGCAGAAACAGGAGTGATATTTGTCTTCAGCTAAGTTTTCTTTTTTCAAAAACTCTCATATTTTACTTCGGCACATAAGGGGGGTGGTTAGGAGCAGTGGGGGAGATTGTAATAAAAAAAAACCGAGGGGGTGAGATTGCGATGTGTGGGGGGCGCAACTGCACCGGGCCAAATGGGGGGTGAGAGTGCGACTGGTGGGGGTGATAATTGCGATAGGTCCTGGTGTCGCTATCTCGGCCACCACGTAATTTCGGGGGGGCGCAATTGCGATATTGATAACCCAATCGTACCCCCCACCAAACGCAATCGCACCCCCCACGTATCCATATCAAATGCGCCACCCGCACCCTAAGTTATATTGAGTGGGGGGTGCAACTGCACCGTGGGGGACCAAATGGTGTGGGGGTGAGATTGCGATTTTACCGGGAAAGCCAATAGAATCATTCAAATCTTGCGCAAAGGCTGGTAAATAATTGAAACACTCTATTATTCACACAGGTTAAGGCTATGTGATTTCGATTAAAGGGTCATCAACGTCATCAGCTAACCCAGAATCAGCGAAACAGTTCCTCTCTATGACACAGTTTTTGTATGAGTATCCTCAATTAAATGTGAAACTGCGTGGCTCTTTTCCGAAATGTAGATTAAAGTTTAAGCTGTTTTAAATTGGAAACACAAATACCATTGACATTCATTTCTGAGCTCGATGAACAGACAATCTGCCCGTTATTAATACCTTACATGGAAAGATTTTTGCAACATTGGAAATGAATGCAAGCGAATGTTTCTCAGGGTAATCCGCGCTACGAGAATAGCAGTACATTCTTGAGAGCCGGGGAGGGAAGATCAGACAGTGTGAAAATAGGTTGTTAAACTTATCAAGTAATTCTTTTATATCTTTCTAAAGTCGAATAAACAAAAATATGTTAGTTCCGGAGAAAAGAAGCTATTATATTGAACAGGCGAGACATTTCTTGGTTTAAAGCTAACGATTTCTTAGGCTTACAAAAAAGTGATATAATTTTCAAGCTTAAAGGGACGCCAAAACATCTTATGTATCAACGGAATTTCCTGTTTTTAATATTTTGTTCCATTTCCGGCGACAGAAGTAGTTAAAATGTACTATAATGTTAAGCAACTTGTAAAAACAATGTAGATTCCTATGTAGAAAGAAATCACACAAACACTGCAAAAGCTTTTATTTTAAATGCCAAAAAACGATGCAAAAAAGATGTCGCCAATTAAAAATTGGCGGACTTCACAAACAAATCGGCTTTTATCTTTGCGTTTTTTTTTGCCTAAGCAACGTACACTTTTGAAATTTTTAAAAGACACAGTCTCTGGAAAAAATCGAGCGGCCCATGGCCACTGTCTTAGAAAACAGTTCATAGTCCCCGTTTTGCCTCAAATTTGGTTTATAATCATATGACATGTTACAAAATTCCGAAACTGTTAGCTCAAAATCGGTGTTTTGACCTGGCATACGGTAGGTACTGTAATTTTTCAAAAATGGTCAAATAAGAAAAAATTTGACCTACCAAAATTTCATTTTTTTTCCTGGTCAAATCGATGGAAAAATTCAGCTTTAAAGTCATTTTTGGTAATGATAGTCAGGGGTTTTTCATTTCAGACTTCGACGTTGCAAAAGATGTGTCAACAAATTCTGCATCCAACGGAAACAACTAGTTTTTGCGGTTTCATAAGACAAATTGAGAAAAAACAGCAGTTTCAAACGCAAAAATTCACTTTTTTATGTTTTCGCCCTTCTGAGTGAAAAAGCAAAAAGATTTCGCTGTTCAAATGTCAGTTTTGATCTATTTACGTTATATGCTTAAAAACACCGCCATTTTGGAGAGATGAGTAATTTAAAAAAATTAAATCGATTTTTACCTAAAAGTTTCGGATTGATGTAAATAGGTTATTGACCAATTTTGCGTCATTTCTTATACTATGAACTCATTCCTAAGACTTTGGCGACAGCTATAACTGATTGATTTATATTTAAAAAAAACTATTGCAAAGTAGCATGGTCTGAACCCCGAGCAGCATTTTTAAAACATCGGAAAGCAACCAGAGATCACGGCTATCTTGCAATTAATAGCTTGTTTCTCAAAAACGACAAAACTTTAGTGCAAGTAATTTTTGCTGAAAAACAGCACTTTGAGGATTTGCGCTTCCGAAATTTAGCCGATACCTAAAATTGAAGAACTATACCATTTTCGCCTTTCTTAGTGAGATTGAAACAATTAAAGAAAAAAAAACTCATCTAATACTTTTTTCAAGTTCATTGAACACAAATATTTATGATGTTTCAAATAGTTCCCCCACTATAGAATGCATGATTTAGAAAAACATAAGGTATAGAATCAGAAGAAGAATGGCTGCAGTTGCATAGATTCCAATGTTACTGGGTACGTATGGTCCGCTATTTGTAGCCTTGAACACCCTTTCATCAACGGTTTCCACAGCCTTCTTGGCTCCATCCCATGCATTGGGACCATTCAGTCTGTAGACGTAAGACACACAGGGTCCCATCTCTACCTGAAGAACTGAACTTGTTCGTAGTTTTTCAAGCAAAGGGACCTTCCAAGCAAGCATGGGGTCCGTTTTCAGAAGCTCTACAGAATTTGGACGAGCACCGATCAAATCAGCGAGTTCGTCCATGCACTCGATGTAGTCAACCTGATCTTTATATGAAATAAAAAATGTGATGGGTACCTGAATTGTGTGTCTGGGACTAGCAACGTAGCGATTGGCCATGGCGGTGCGCTTTTCCTCGATGCTCTCTTTCATCTAAATTGTTTGGTTACTTTGTTTTTATAAATCAAGGTGCATTCATTTGAGATGGAAGATGATGGATTCCATAGAGATTTTCGAAGAAAACGCGTGCTTGCATCTCCGAAATTGGAAGGATTGAACCAACTGGCTGAAATCTCAAAACTGTAAAAATCCATTCAAATAAATTTTAAAAAAATTGTTAAAGATACGTTTGGAACACAGTAGGAAAAACAAAAGAAATAACCCGCCGATCCCGGCATCTTGCGGACGAAAAGCGGCTGCCAATAGGAGCCCTGGCAAAAAAACAAGCCTGAAAATTTGCTGCCGCGGCGGGACCAGGTCACCCTGTGCTTTAAAATTTGGTGCAGTTTATTGTAAACAGAGCATGCTTCTCCGTGGTTTACAACAAGCGCCTATAAGCAGTTCTGAATATGTTGTCTACGAATTTTTGATAAAGGGGAAGGACCGCTTGAAGAAGTTTCTTCTGCACTTGTGATAAATGAGTAGATCAAATGCTCCTGATTGAGAAAAATGTCCCAAAGCAGCTTTCTCTCCGCTGTAAATCAGTTTGTCGGCTTTTTCATCTTGAGAATGAAAAACGTTTTTGGCCGAATATTGGGGATAGATACACGAATTTTTTTTGGAAGCTTATCAAACAAAAATGATTTTGTTACTTCCGCTATGTTAACCTAAGTGAATCTACTCATGTTCGCAAGGTTTAAAATCTGTCTCAAATTGGTCAGAAATGCATTTCAATTACCTGGATGAGGCCTATAATAGCAAGCGTGTTGTGATCGGCGGTCTTCATTGGGTACATGTATTGATACAAGTCAACCTAAATGTCTTTCAACGTTTCTTTGTAAAAACAAACTACCCGATTTTCAACTACGGGAATGAGATTTCCGCCTTCAACAAGGTTGAATTCGAAGGAGTAGCCGGTACAAAGTATAACCTAAAAACAATGACTACAGTAGTAAAAAAAATCTTTTTCTCTTACTCTTCTCTCTTTTTTTTCTTCTATAAATATGCGTTTTTACTCACCGAATCCACGTTCTCAACAACAGATCCATCCAAGAACTCCATTCCATCCTCTGTGAACCTATTAATGTTTGGCTTAACCTTGATAGTTCCACATGCGATTCTAGTCGGTAGTTCATCATTGACAGTAGGGTGAGCGCTTCAAAATACCCAGTTCACAATTACATTCTCAAGCTACCTGAAGACATGGTGAGCTGGCTTAAGACCATATTGAGCATGGTCGAATCGTTTGTTCAGCTTAGATTCGTAATACATGTTGGCAAACATTTGCGGAACATATTGTTTCAGATGACACAGGATGCGTCTAAAAAAAGTATCACTGTTGTTTTGATATACTTTACCGGTTTACTGCCATATCAAAAGGAAGACCGTAGTCATAAACGCGGTTGAAGACCCAAGTTCCGCGTCTAGTGACAAGATAAACCTAGGGAAATTGTAACATACTAGAAATCAAAGAGATTCCGACTTTCTATGTTCAGCAGCCTTGGGCAGCCTGAAAGGGTGATCACGACCGAAAGCCGCTTTGCTCGTGACATGCGGCCTCTTTGGTCTAGACTGCGGCCGCTTTAATCGTGGTCTGCGGCAGCTTTAAACGCATTTAAGAAAAATGGATTCGGCTGAAACTTTGAATTTTAGCCTTTTATGACATGGAAAACAGCAAAAACACCTCATTTCAAATGATGATACCCGGGGGTCCTTAAGGAGTAATTTTAAGGCCCGATAGGTGTTTTGCACAAGTTTTTTGACTTTTAAAAATATCAATCTATTCAAGCTTTTGTTACAAAAATTATAATTTTTTAGGCAATATACGTCAATTCAACTCTAAACTCTTTAAAGCCGAAAAGTGCCTGGAAAGGAAAACAATCGTCGTACTTAGACCGTTACGGAAAAATCTTCAGCAATCGTCCATTACCATTTTGACATTACCATTTTCGTTTTCAATGAGTACTTTGAAGTCCTAAAAGTAATTAGCTACTCAGTTTCCTTTTCCATATAGTGGGGCGACTGTTAATTGAACACCTTGGGATTAGCGACAAAAGCCCGAAACACGGTCAACATCGAAACATTTCACCCACAAAGCTGCAGCTTGCCGACCTTAGCGCACTCCATTTTGCGGCTAACCAACAGATATACACTACCAAATGTATAAATGAATTTAAAAAAGAGTTTTACCTGTTTTGCAATCCTACTCAGCTCAACTGCAACATCACCGCCGGAGTTCCCTACTCCGACCACTACGACGGTCTTATCCTCATACCCTTATAGTTTAGAGTTGAATGTGTTTCAGATTCATCACCTCTGTGATCTTTATAGCTGTGAGAATGGATGATTTGTCCCTTGAATTTGTCCTGGCCTTCCCAAGGCCTAGGAACATTCGGGATAGTGTGGTGTCCCGATGCAACCAACACAGAATCAAAGATTTCAGACTTTTGTTCCCCTTCACTGAAAGTGACATATTTCTTCTTTCACTCTAAAACTTACGCATTAGTGTAGATAATTTTCCATTGCCCAGTCTTTCCGTATTTATCGGATCTTTCGATTCGTTTAACCTTGTGGCCAAACTTTATGTGCTTACGCAGGTTGAAGTTATCAGCGTAGAGATTCAGATACCTGAAATCTATTTCAAAAAAGGAACGTTTGCATTTCCTACCTTAGCATTTCAGTATTGTGCATGAAATTTGCCATTTCGGGAAGTGGGGGAAAATCAGAGTATGCATTCATTTCCTTTGAAGTGTTGATGACAGTTGTTTTCATAACCGATGAGGCTTAAAACATTGTAAATTGCACCTTTTTAAACAAAACGGGACGTAAAAGCCTAACCATCGGTTTCTTCGGACTTGTAGCTCCAAAGACCTCCAATTTCATGCGATGCTTCGAAGCAAGTGGTGTCCAAACCGTAGAGAAGGGCATGCCTGAGGGCACAGGGCATTTCAATTTTAGTTTTTTAGTAACATTACCGAATACATGGCAGACCTGAAGCTCCAGCACCGATGATAGCTACTCTATTTTGTGGCATCTAAAAATATGTATTTTTTAGAGGAAAGTGTACAGGGTGCGCGTTTGTGGCAGTCTTGACAGAATGGCAGAGATAATCAAAGTAAACACTTTCTTGACACTCAGCGATTTTTCGGTCAGATAAGAACGTTCAATAAGGTTTAAAAAAAGTAAGACAATCCAGGAAATGACTTCGATCTTTGATGTGACCCACAATATCTTTTCTTTTTTAAGTACCCGTCAACCTTTTTATAGGCGGTATTTGAAAATGATTGCGATTATTCGGATGTTGATATTTGCATTACAAATTACTTTATAAGAATAGTGTGCAACAAAAGGGGCGTGACCTCTTTTCGGCCGAAGTAGGATTGGCGAAGAAAAGAACCAGAAAAGAAGCGACTGCAGTTTGAAATGGTTGGGACAAAGAGATCAGTGGAGGGAATGATAAGTGGCAGAAACAAAGCAAATAAACAGTTCCGAGGTAACAGATACTGTTCGCCCGACTCAAGCAATTATTGGATGCACGATTGCTAACATGAATGTTTGTGAGTGTGTGAGTGTGTGAGTGTGTGTATAGTGTACATGTGTACGCGTGTATGTGTGTGTGTAACTGAACATCCTGTCAATTTTTTTGACCCAAAATGACAAAAATGTTGCGCTTTAGACTCTGGTCAATAATCTGTTTACAATGATGACAATCATTAATGTGGTGTAGTAAGCGCACGCCTAAATCTGATTCATGCTCATTCGACCTTTTAAAATGGCGAGAAACCCAAAGCTGCTGCTTCTGCTTCGTATTTCTCATAAATGGGACTTAAGTGTTTTTGACTCAACTTAATATTTATTCATTTAAAAAATACTTATTGTCACATATCACAAATTTACACACAACTTTACACGTTTTAGTGTAGAATCAGCAGCATAATCAGCACAAAAACAGCAGCCATCGCGTAGATTCCACAGTTTCCACACTCATATGGTCCATTGTTGGTGGCTTTGTAGACCCTTTCATTCACAGTTTCCAGTGCCTCCTTAGCGCCATCCCATGTATGAGGACCCTTCAGTCTGTAGATGTAAGGAACACATGGGCCGAACTCCACCTGAACATCAGTTTAATTTTTTGAAAATTTATATAAGAACCATCAGGGCCAGCTTCGGGTCTTTCTTCAGAATTTCTGCAATGGCTGGGCGGGCTCCGATTATATCAGCCAATTCGTCCATATAATCAACGTAGTCGACCTAAATATTTGGAAAAGTTTCAGGATTATTGAAATTCGCTACCTGAATTGTGTGCCTACGGCTCATAACGTAGCGATTTGCCATTGCAGTCCGTTTGTCTTCAATGTTCTGCTTCATCTGAACAATTTGGTAGATTTATAAATTAGGGAAGTTTTACCTCAAGCCTTGAAGGAAGATGACGATTTCCGTAAAGGTTTTCAAAGAATACACGAGCTTGCATTTCGGAAAGGGGCATGATGGAACCAAAAGGCTGAAATAGGGTTTTGTAAAAGTCAATTCATCTATTGCTCTTGCATAATACTTTTGTATAATTGGACTAACCTGAACAAGTCCAACAATCGCAAGTGTGTTGTGATCAGCAGTTTCCATGGGGTACATGTACTGGTACAAATCAACCTATAACTTTGTTTTGGGGCCCTTATATGATACCTGTTTTACCTGATTTTCAACAACAGGAATGAGATTTCCACCTTCAACAAGGTTGAATTCGAAAGAGAATCCTGTGGAGAGGACAACCTAAACAACCATATCTTAAAACACAATTTATATAAAACTGGACCTTTTTCATAAACCTGTGTGATATTTTCAAGGGGTTAAATTTTTGGTATTGCTGTAATTTCTGGATGGTATGATGTCAGAACATTGCAAAAACCGATTATGCCGGATTTTGGGACTCATGGGTTACTGTAGGAGAAATTTTTGTAATAAGGCGCGCGCTAATCGTAACTTCCTTCAAATTTGCGCAAATAAAATTAATGATTTCTGGATGGTATGATGAATCTATGTCAAAAACACAATAAAACCTGCTAAACCAAAATATTTGGTATGGACCCACACATATCAGCGTAATTCCGAATACGCCGTGCTGCCACAGGTTTCAAACGGCAAAATATTGTATCTTTGATTTTTCTGGGTTTTCACGTACGGGGCTACCTAAACCATTGAATAAAACTATTTCCAAAAAGGTTTTTCTCTAAAAACGGGTAGTTTTAAACTATTAATTTTTCAAAATTACAATGTGTTCTTTTTACAATATTGCATCGAATAATTGTTGCAAAAGTTGATTTGCGCAACTTTGAAGGAAGTTACGGTGAGCGCGCGCCTAATTACAGAAACACACCTACAGTAACCAATTAGGTCGAATATTTGGCTTAATTGGTTTATCGCGATTACCAAAAATCATGAAGTCACCAGAAAAATTAAAAATATTGGTTTAAACCCACCGAATCCACATTTTCCACAACGGATCCATCGAGGAACTCAACTCCATTCTCAGTGAACCTACGGATGTTTGGCTTAACCTTGACGGTTCCGCAAGCAATTCTAGTCGGCAACTCGTCGTTTACCGTAGGATGGGCACTAAAAAGCGAAAGAAATATAAACTATAAACGTGGATTACCCGAAAACATGGTGAGCGGGCTTCAAACCGTAGCGAGCATGGTCAAAGCGTTTGTTAAGCTTGGACTCGACAACCATGTTTGTGACAAATTCAGGAACAATTTTCTTCAGCCGGAATGAGAAACGCCTGAAAGAATAAGGATAAAACTGAAGCATGAGTAAAAAACCTGTTCAAAGCAATGTCGAAAGGAATTCCGTAGTCATAAACACGGTTGAACACCCAGGTACCGCGGCGAGTGACTAGATAAACCTGAAATATGAAATGTTAAACCAGATTTCAATCTTTCGAATTGTGTGCTTTCTTTTTTAATATGAAAGGGCTCGTCAGGGGCCCTTTCCAACTCGCAAGCATTTTGCGCAGAACCTTTTGGCAATGTTCGAGAAAATCTTTTCAATTGCAATGACGCAATTTGCATACCGTTTATTTCCATAAACAAAAGCACCTGACGGTCCATTTAATGATTAGACAACGTTACCTAACTCAAAAGTTTACCTGCTTGGCGATTCTACTCAGTTCCACAGCTACATCACCTCCAGAGTTACCAACTCCCACCACGACGACGACCTTATCTTCGTAACCTTAAATTAGACCAATTAGACCTTGTTAGCTTTAACTAAATCCGTCTTTACTACCTCTATGATCTTTGTAGCTATGTGAATGAATAACTTGTCCTTTGAACTTGTCCTGTCCTTCCCAAGGCTTGGGGAAATGGGGAATCGTGTGATGGCCGGAAGCCACTAACACGGAGTCGAAGATTTCCGATTTTGTTTCTCCTTCCCTTCAACGAAAAGACTTCGACTTGTTTGTTAGGACTTACGGGTTGGTGTAGATAACTTTCCATTGTCCTGTCTTTCCGTAGTTGTCCGCGCGTTCGATTCTCTGAATTTTGTGCCCGAACTTGATATACTTGCGCATGTCGAAATTATCAGTGTAGAGATTCAGGTACCTAAAACTTTCAGTAAAAGTGGGTTTTCAAGTTTTCAACCTTAGCATTTCCCGGTTGTGCATAAAGTTGGCCATTTCGGGAAGGGGAGGGAAATCAGAGTAGGCGGTCATTTCTTTCGAAGTGTTGATAACAGTGGTTTTCATAACGGAGGATTCTAAAAGGAAGAAAACGTTGAAAACGATGAAAATTTGCACTTTTAAAAAAATTGAAAACCAACCGTCAGTCTCCTCAGGCTTATACCGCCACAAGCCTCCAACTTCTTGAGAAGCTTCAAAGCAGGTGACGTCCAGGCCGTAGAGAAGAGCATGTCTAAACGTAATGATATTGATATTTTTATATGCATATTTCTTTTAAGGGGCAGTCAGGCGGGTTTTACAACATTGGCTGAACTAAGAGAAAAAATTCGCCAAACGCAAAAATATTTATGACTATGGGTCGAAAATTTACCATTTTCGAAAAAGTACGCTTCAAAGTCGTTAAAACGGGTATCCGTCTAAAGATTTGTAGACGGGCAGTCCGCCCTGCGTGTCCGGCATTTACAAAGCATGCTAATGAGCCAAATTTCGTGGGGTCACGGCAAGCTGTTTTGCGTCATAAAAAACGCGATACAAAAGAAAAGGTAGCAGCTTCATAGCTTTTCGAGAAAAAAAGCAGGAACTCAGTTTTCGCACTTTTACAAACTTAGTTTACAAATCTTTGATCACTTTAATGTTCTAGACTTCTTTCAAAAGTTTTATTTTAAACCAACCTGATGCAGGGCAGACCAGAAGCTCCAGCACCGATAACAGCGACTCTCTTTTGAGGCATCTGAAAGAATGACTTTGATATTAAAAAGACAGTTAGAAAGTTAAACAGTACAGTTAAATAGAACGTATGGCAAGTGTGTTTGAGTATGTGCACACAAGAGAGGGGAACGCGCTCAGGGAGGCCAAGTGATATGACCGAGATAAGCGCTTTGGCCAACACTTTTCGACGTTCTTTGATATGTTTTCTTTTCTGTTTTAATAGTTTAGAATAGATTGTAATTAACACTAGAATGTCACGAGCTAACTTAAAATCTGGTAAGCAAATACGGAAGAAATTTAAAAATTTTAGTGAACGTGCATCTTATAACTTTTGAAAAAAAGAGTTGAAAGAAAAGCTATTAACGTGTGAGTTTTTGTTAAAGTTGAACTTAACAAATAAATTTACTGCTAAAAAAATCAGCTATCATAAAACAGATAGTTTCAAAAAATGACAAGACTTCGACTTGTTTGTTAGAACTTACGGGTTGGTGTAGATAACTTTTAACAATTTTTAAGTACAAGCGGCACCACTTTACGTAAACGAAAATACACAGCTATTTTAGCATTTTGTAGCAAATTTTACGTAAAATCTGGATAGTTTAGTTATCTGAGGCAATTCTTATGTATGAACCCAGGAAGCCCGAAAAAGTTGATTTTTCATATGTTTTCGCAGGTTTTTCAGTTTTTCAACTTTAAGAAGTCAACGTGTTTAATTTTAAAAAAATTTCCCTTACAAAAATCTATAGATTGCGTTTTGCAGAAATCCAAAAAGTTGAGTTTGAAGCAAGATTTGAAATTAGGGTTTAAGGATTCCTTAAGGACTTTAAGGTAGCATCATTCAAAAAAGATGTGTTTGCCACTCTTTGGGTCCTAAGAAATTCATATGTTCAGTTTCAGCCAAATCTGTTTCTGCTGGCACCGCATCTTTGCGTATGGCTCGAGAGTTGCAGAGAGGCCGTCTAAAACAGTAGTTAAAGAAAAGGAGAAGAATGAATTAATTATTTAATAAAATTGTTATTCAACAATGCATGAGCCTGGTCTTTAAAGGCTACTGGAGCATTCTGTAGTATTATCACAGAAGAGAGAAGAAAAGATAAGAGGCGAAAACAGAGCAAACCTCCGGTATTAAATACCCGTGTGGCCCTGTCCTAGACTCGAGCGGGGAATGATTAGAGCAGCTGTGAGCTAGACTGGAGCTGCACTTGAGCACGTCTTGTATGCATTGATTACACTGATTGCTATGGTCACGCAGAGAACATAAAGTAAACTTTAAAATAGACTCCAAATATTGTTGGTTCATATAAAAACGCATTTGACAGATTTGATCTTTCAATCGATAAAAACCTATTTGTCGATGTAAGATTTGACACGTTAGACCCAAATACGTTGCACTTTTTAATGTCTTTATGGGACAAAAACAGACGCTTGTTTATCAAAACACCAACTAACATTTCCCCACATGTTACACTTTCCCTTTTCGTTGTCTACCCCGCCGCGTTTTCATTATTCTGCAGATATTTTAGTATGACGGGATTTTCTTGACAGCTTTGCTGTAATTCGCGAAAAATGACTGATTGGCTTACGCGCTCAAAATGAACTCGGGTGTGAAAAACATCGAAGCAATATGATGATGCACTTGAAATGGCTATTTTTATCACTTCCTCACAGACTAGATAACAATTCGTTCATTAGACCTTCATTAGAACTTTAACAATGGATTACAGCACTAATAAAGTAGACATAAAATTACAAAAGCCAACAAAGTAGATATGTGAACTTCGGACGACTAAGTGTGTTTGTTGACTTCCAACGTTTCATTACACTTCTTATTTCGTGTCTGGTGTGTTTTCCCAAATTGAAGTTTTTTCCAAGCTACTTCAAGTCATAAGAATTTTACTTTTAAAGGCAGTGTGTCACCAAAATTCAACCAACTAAAAATTTAACACTTACTCTTTACAAAATTAAACCTTTCGAAGACGATTTTAAAAATGTATATATTTTACCAAAAATGTGTTTTAATTGCTCGTATTTGGCTCCTCAAAGTTTTCCAGCAAAATTTTTGAACTGAAATTAGCATGCCTGTGTACAGGTTCATTTTTCATGCGTTCATTTTTCATGACACACTGCCTTTAACAATCATTTTCGTTTTATACTTTTTAACAGTAAATGTAAGTCTCAAAATATGTTTGCTAGCAGTCTCCCGCGTACAGATTTTGTTTTACAAGTTGTTCTTCAGCTGCCTGTTGTTTAATAGGCGCAGACAACAAGAAAGACGAAGATTTGGAAAAGCGGTGAAAGAAGAAATGAATGATAGAGAACCAACACGAATACTTTTGTTTACAAACACGTATGCGATTTTCTGGGCTTAAATTTTAAGTTATGAAACAAAAAAAAACTTAACAGTTTGTTTTAAAAAAAAGAATAAAAAATTCTAAGCTTGAAATTATTCTTGAAGCCCATCAAGATCCTAAAATACACAATTATTTTGTATTCAAACAGTTAAATTAAGGTGAAGTTGTAGTTTTTACTCGGTTTTTAAATTAATTGAGAGAACTGCGAAAATATTTTTTTCATTTCGTTTTTGTAACATCAGAAATGTAACAAAAGAAAAAAAACCTTTGGCTCAAACACACAGGAATCTGTAAAATCTCTTATAAAAAAAATATTCAGAAAACGCTTGCATAAAATAATTGTTATAATTGATGGATCTAACTTTAGATTTTGTTGTCGACATGGGCCAATCAATAAAATTCTCAGGGCTGATCGATAAAATTTTGCCTTGATCGATATGGGTGAACGGCGAACCGATTCAATTTGACCCGGTTTTCAACAAATTGTGCCTGGAGCTGATTTCGTTTTTCTTTTAGCTGAAACACATTCATTTTACATTTTTCTTATTTATCGCCCTTTAAGTAATTTTTTCGTTTAGCTAGCTCATTCTCTCCGCCCCTCTATATATGTCTCGCTAATTTCTTCTAGAAAGATATGTGCAATAGAGATTTCCCAGTTAAAAAAAAACTCTCAAGTGTCCGTATTGTTTCAAAGAATATCGCTTTTTTATAAAATAATCAATATCATAATTAGGTTGGAGATATCTTCCGCAAACGAGAACTATTCGAAACGACCATGTTCTGAAAATCCTTTATTTTACATTACAATTTAGTATTTACAATATTTGAAACAAACATTTCCGGTTTCGGATCGTAGAACAATTGAATAACCTTTGTCCTCACTGTTCTATTCGAGAGCAAAAGAAAAGTCGCTTTGATATAAAAGTACAAAACCCATATTAGTACTGTGATCAGTCCCGGCCAAATAGTCATATCTGGCCAGAAAACGTCTGAATTTCTTTTCTTGTGAAGATTGATATCAGATATCACCTTGTGTGTGCCACATAATCACAATAAAAAGACAATAAGCCGACTCGGCGGTGGTCTGGATGAACAAAGAGCGCTCATGTTTGCTTTCGACGTAGGCAATGAATTGTTTTCGTCGCTGAATAAAAGATCAATGATATTAAAACAGCGTTTCTGTATGATTCGAGCCGCAGCGTTACGGCCACAGTCTTAGGAGAACGTTAAAAGTCATAGAATTGGTCCGAAACTGAGCTATAATTTTTTTTGGGACACATAAAGGCTTTTTTGAACTTTGTAGATCAATATCGATTTATGACCGGGATTTTTTTAAATAAAAACAAACTAAACAGTTAACGTATCATTTTTCCATATGATACAAATGTTTTCATACGTTTGAACGCAAAATGAATTTTTGACCAACCAAAAGAGAATATGGCAAAGGTTAAAAAAGCCAAAAAAAAACAATTTTATACACAAACGTTTACTTTTTCTGGGTTTTAGGACTCTTGTGTGGAAGTGCACGATAATTTTCTCATTTGTAATAAAATTCACGGCGTATGTGTTTAAACAAACACTATTTTTTGAAAAAAAAAATTTAAGGAGTTTTAATCAGTTCGCGAGATTGTTCTACAAACTTTAAAATGCACTTTACGGGCCCTAAGAAGGCTATACACCATTTTTTGGTCAATTGTAAGGCCAAGTTTTTTTTCTCAAAACAATGGCCTGCTCGAGTTAACAAAAGACAACTTTTTTATTGTAACTGAACTTACTTTCATTGAAAAGAATAAAGCAAATGAGTAAATTACATAAGAAAGTAAAAGTGCAGGCAAGCAGAAATATACTTCAAGAGAGCTAGCAATTCGACCGGAAAGTTTAGAATCGTCATTTGTCCAATAAATTTCCTCCAAGTAAACGGCATCCGTAACACAAACATAAACAAAGTCTACAATCATTGCAACCCAGAAAATTGCCTCAATTATCTGAAAATTGAATTAGTTATAATTTTCCCTTCCTGACGTTGAGAATAATTGGCATTCGAGTGGGTTGAAGAAATCCAGTAATAACAAGAGTTCTGTAAATAGCTAAAATACAAACCAACGGATAGCACATGAGCCAAACAACAGTAACAACTGAGGCGCAAAACTGAAAAGTTGAATTTTTAAAAGCGTGTTTTAATGTATAATTTTACAACTTTAATTGATTTAAGATAAAAGATGCTTTAAGGTACACGGTCCCACACCGAAATTCATATAACGTAGTTGACTTTTTTGTTTACATAAAAACTGAAGAAAGCACCTGATGCGCTTTGTTTGAAGCTCCAATAAAAAATCAGTTTTATATCTGCAGCCAAATATAAACCCGCCTGTCTGCAAAAAAAAATGGCGGCTTTGTCTTTTACCGAAAACATACTCTCCCGCCTCAGTTTTGCACACCTCCAGCAATTATATATTTTTTCCCACTATCCCATTTTAATGTAGGCATTAAGATTTATACTACGAGATATATTTCCTAGACCTAATTCCTCAATTATGCATCTGTTTTGATCGAATTATTTCGATTTCATGATTTCGTGAAGATTTTGAGAATTTGAAAGTGATTTAGCCGCAGAGTATTACCGTTTTACATCACATTACCTTGTCGAGTGGCCCGTGGTTTACGGGTTTGTATGTTTAAAGTTAAATATTTTAAGCGACATGAATAGAAAGGTTTGAAAATATGTAATGTGGGAGTTTCTTTCGGAGTTTCTTTCCTTGTGAAACGGAAAAAGCTATTTTATATCTTTCGGGCGGGCATCCATTGAAAAAGCGAAGTTTATCGGTGTCTTCGACATTTCGCTTGCTGCTCACCGTCGCTGCCCACCGTCGCTGCCCGTTCTTCCAACGGCGCCTCTTTCTTCTCTCATGTCAGGTGATCCACCGGAAGGGATTCCCCCTTCCACTCCCCTCTCACGGCCTTTTAAGCGACAACGTGGTGCAGACTCTTCGCTCGACCCCTTGAAGGAGTCCCTCCCCTCTCTGTTGGACAATCTATCCGGAGTCCCCGATGCCCTTCGTACTTTGATCTCTCGCCTCATGGACACCGTCAACTGCCTCGCCGACGAGCTAAGAGACGTCCGCCAGGATTACGATGATCTACGCTGTCAGGTGAACTCCCTTGCCGATTCCCCAGCCGTCGTCATTCCCTCAGGTTCACGCACCCGGACGACCGAAACTGCCTCTCCAGAAGCTCTCCCGGCAGTGACGAAGGAGAATCTCTTGAACGACTACACTTTCTGCCACACCGTCTGCGAAACCGTCGAGCGCAACCGGTCGATTGTCATTGGAAACGTTCCCGAACCCCTGGCCCAAGACCCCCAGGTTAGCGCATCCCAGGATCTGTCGTTTACTCGCTCCCTTCTCTCCATCCTCGGTGTGGAAACTGCCCCGGTTTCGGCTTATCGCATGGGTCCCTTCAATGTGCATAGGAAACGCCTTCTTAAAGTTGTACTTCCCTCCTCAAAACACCAAAAAACGGCTCTTGTTAATGCTCCCCGGGTCCAGCACTCTCCGTTCCGCGGCGTTTGGATACGCGAATCGCTGTCTAAAGAGCAGCGTTCCCGTCAGGGCCACGAACGCGCGCCTCCCCGCCCTCTTATCTCTGACGGGATTATCGATCGTCCCGCCCGCCGTCAGCAGTCGCGTCTTCTTCTCCCTGGTCCTCGCTCGCCGCCTTTCCGCAACGCTCAATCGTCGCCATGGGGAGCTCCTCCTTCGCAGCCGCCTTTCCATCGCCCTTCGTTCTCCACTCAGGTAGCTTACCCTCCCCCTGTCTATTTTCCCCCTGTGCAATACCCCAACCCGCCTTATCCCCCTTTTTCTAATTTTTAAAGTGTCATCCGCGGGAATTGGGTTCCCCTAGTCTTCTAAAATGTGCTCTGGCCAATATACGCTCACTTTCCAAAAATCTTACTGCGACCCATGCTTTCATAGTGAAAAATAGCATCGATATTCTGTGGCTTACTGAGACCTGGCTTACCCGTTCGTTGGATTCGGCCACTGCGCTTGGCGATTTAAACTCAAATTTTGAAATAATTCGATTAGACAGAATTCGCAAAAAGGGCGGCGGTATAGCAATTATTTTGAAATCGGGGATAAAATTCAATGTTATTCAAGAGCTCGCCCTCCCCAATGCCTACGAACTCATTGTCGTTGATTTTTACACCCCCAGCCATGCCAAACTGCGTTCAATACTCGTCTACCGAGTGCCGGATTCCAATTTCTCCGACACCGCCCGCCTTCTTAAAATTGCGAACGACTTTTCCTCTGTTGAGCACCCCACTATCCTGTTAGGTGATTTTAACTTTACAGACTTTTCGAAGAGCAATTTTTCCTCTTCCCCAATGGGACTATGCCTCAATGAAAACATTCTGGGAGTAGGATTTTCCAACTACGTCAATGAGGGCACAAGGGGGCAGAATGTCCTCGACTTAGTAATGACCAATAAGGATAACCTGGTGTCGGATTTGGCGGTCCTCCCTCCAATTGGCAGTGGAGATCACAACGCTATTTCTTTTGCGGTAAACATGGTTTCCTGCCCCCCTTCGCCACCACTTTCCCGGAACTATGCAAAGTTGAAAAGCGGCGAATTAGAGACTTATCTCGCTTCAATCTGCTGGCACGCCGAGTTTTCTAGTTACACAAGCCCTAACGACATGTACGAACGCTTCCTGGAGATAATTGTCAACGCCCACGACACCTACGTTCCGCTGACCCCTGTCAATCTACATGACTCACTGCCGCGATATCTAGCCAATCTCTCGGAAAAAACGGACCGACTGTGGTCCATAGCTCGAACCCATCGACTTGGGATCGTTATCTCGAATGTAAACGTACTTTCGATCACGCGCTAGCCAAGTACAATGCCAACAAGGAAAAACGCGCAATTTCCGCGCTTAAACCAAATGCCTTGTACAGAGTTATGGCTCGCCGGACCAAGTGTAGACCTTCATATAAAGCAATGTTAGATAGCACGGGCAACCCAGTAGTATGCGATACAAAAGGAGCAAACCTTTTAGCGGAATTCTTTACTTCTTTTTACTCTAATCAATCCCCAACGCAAAGTGCAGTCCCCACCGGCAATCTTCCCCGCGTGCCCCACATGCACTTTGCCCCCAACTTCGATAGACTCGAAATTTCCAAACTGCTCTCCAGGTGCAATCGTTCATTTTCCCCTACTCCTGACGGGGTGCCGTCGGTATTTTTATGCAAAATAGCACACCTGATTGGTACTCCGCTGGAGATAATTTTTAACTTGTCGCTTTGGACGGGCATCGTGCCGGACAAATGGAAACACGGCCTTGTGACGGCTATTCCGAAACCAGGAAAAACCCAAGTTTTAGAAAACTGCCGACCTATCACGATTACTTCCATTATCTCGCGAACTTTTGAGAAATTACTAAAGCCCCACATTGTCTCTCATCTAGAAGCCCACAAAATCATCTCCCCTCATCAGCATGGCTTTCAAAAGGGGAGCTCGGTCGAAACGCAAATGCTGGAATGTCTCAATGACTGGACAGCTGCTGTAGACAAGAAACAGTGCGTTGACGTAGTGTACTTCGACTTTTCGAAGGCGTTCGACAAAGTTAATCATGCGAAACTACTTGTGAAACTGGGCCTCCTTAATTTGCATCCCATGGTCCTGCAGTGGCTCCAAAACTTTTTAACAGGGCGGACGTTTCAAGTAAAATACAGAACCTCTCTATCCAAAATCCACCCGGTAACCAGTGGAGTCCCGCAGGGGGGCTGTCTATCTCCACTCATGTTCAACATATACACCGCTGAACTTCCCACGCTACTTGCCCAAGACGGTGTTTCCTGTAAGGTGTTTGCCGACGACACCAAAATCTACAAAAATGTCAACGGTGCGCAATCCAGGTCCGATCTTCAAAATGCGATAGACCGTCTCTGGGAGTGGTCACAGGCGTGGGGCCTACCCATCTCTATTCCTAAGTCCCAAGTCCTTCACATCGGATCCAGTAACCCCCACTCAACCTACACCTTAAACTCTGAGCCGCTTGCAGTTGTAGCACATGGTGTTCGAGACTTGGGATTTACCATCACCCCTTCCCTATCTTTTGCTATACACTGCCATAAGTCCGTCACAGCCGCTAAGCGAAGGCTCTACAACTTGTTTAAAGTGGTAAAGACAAAAGAAACCAACGCTTGGTTAAGAATCTATAAAACGTATGTACGGCCAATCGTAGAATTTGGAACCACGGTTTTTAACTCCGATGCGGGGCATGTGAAACGCTTAGAAACCATCCAAAACGACTTTACGCGGAAATTGTTCTTGCGCGCGGGGCTCTGCTCATATCCTGACATTCCAAGCTGCGATCATCGCAATAGGTATCTAGACCTTCCTACCCTGGCAGAACGACGGTTAGTGTTCGACTATTCTATGGTTTCCAAAATTCTCACTGGGAGGTGCCGCATTGACAGAGACTCTTTCTTCACCCTACGCCCATCTATCACCATGGGTGGTCAAGTCAAATTTAGTTTTTCGGCCCCAAAAACCCGTACTCGAGCTCAATTTTTCACCGTAAGAGCTGGGTCGCAGTACTTAAAAATCATGAAAAACCAGCGTATTCCAAAAACCACCAAAGCATTGGCCAGACTCACTGCTCTACCACAGAACTAACTCTAGTTTCTCGGGGGACCCACACCGCTCTTACCACACTCCAATCATCGACCCTCTTTCCCTTCCCCTCCAGTCATACTTCTGTCCATACTGTGATATTAATGCAATGTATTGTCCCAATGTTACACTGTCAATTGTATATTAGCACGTGAAAGCGTAATAAATTATTATAATTATTATTTTCATGCACTCTCTCTCTCTCTCTCTCTCTCTCTCTCTCTCTCTCTCTCTCTCTCTCTTGTGTTTTCCACGCACGAACGATTTTTGGCTGGTTTCCAATTTAGTGATTTCGTTATAACAATACAAAAACTACGGCTTTAATCGACATTGCGCTCTTATGTTGCATAAATGGTTTATTCAAATATACATATTCTAAACACACTGTTTATATTATTTTACAATACAAACATGTTTTGTCCAAATTTTTCTGTCCAACGTCCTTACATAACTTAGCTTCCCATAAAATTTGGGGTTGTCACCAAATTGCGTACAATGTTTTGAGTCAAATTCTGACATACAGTAGTTTCATGTTGCCTTCTAACAATATTGTTAACGAAAATTGGCGCATTAAGTAATGAATAATTAACTTTTCTTTGTGCTGTGAGTTTTTTTTGCTTTCTTTAGCTTTAAACAAATTCTAGCATTATGTTTCTTATTGGACAAGGCGATTTCGCGGTTTTTCCGATACTCCAAGTCCTATTTCAGCGTTTTTTCCCCATAAAATTTGTGGTTGTCACCAAATTGCGTACAATGTTTTTGAGTCAAACGGTAATTCTGACAGGCAGTTTTATGTTGTCTTCTAACAATATTATTAACGAAAATGTGAACATTAAGTAATGAGTTATTGAAAAATACCCACAATTGCTTTCGAAAAAAACGCCGTTTGATCCAAAACATTGTACTTAACACAGAAAAACTTTGGCACTCAAGCGAAACGGTTGGTGTAATTACCACCCCTATACACATTTTTTCTATTTTAAACCCTACAATTTCGCCTACCTTAAATAAAACTGCAATTTTAGCTGTTTTCGGAAAAATAACCATAACTCCAGTAATGACGTGACTTGTAGTTTGAAGTAAATCACAGGCCAGCATTCGAACAATAATCAGATAACTGGGATTTTTTCGTAGCACTTTGTCTTTCAACAAAACCTAAAATTTTCTCTATTTTTTAGAAATACCGTAAACAAACCAAAATTATTATAATAATCAGTGGTATAGGAAAAAAGGCGAACATGCTATAAATTAATCCAGTGTAGAATGAATCAAGATCTTTATTCACAGTTAAGATACTCATTTCAAACCCTGAAAAGAGTTTACAAAAAAATTGTATAAATATGCCTTACAACGACAAAAAATGAAAGAAAGAACGTAATACACGAACAATAAGATTTTTGTTTGTTTTCAGGCAGTATATATTGATTGTAATGTAATTCAGTAAAAGAACAAATATATATTGCACTTTGGAAAACTATGTATAATTCACAGACGTAATTAAAGGGGTATCAAAAACAAAAATAGTTCTATATCAGTGATCTCTGAAGTTTTGCTTCAAAATGTTCTGTGTTATATTTTTAGATTTTTCTGTTGTCTGTTTGAAATGAAGAAACATTTTTAATGAGGAGATTTCGATTTTTAAAAATAAACCATGCTAAAAATAAATAATTTTCTGTTTGTGGACAAGTCAAAAACTCATAGAACAAGCGCAGCCTTGCAAAAATGGCTCTTGATTTTCCCAGCAAAGCAATAAGACCTTCTGACGTATAGGGAAAGCTGAATGTTCTAATTAGGCAAACAAGTTGTGGTTCATAACTGCATATTGAAAATCATTAACAATAAAATGTTTAAGAGAGAGCGAGAGACAGAGAGACAGATAGACAGAGGGACAAGGATACAGAGGAGCAGAGAGACAGAGATACAGAGATACAGAGAGACAGACAGACAGACAGAGAGAAACCGAGAGGGAGAGGGAGAGAGAGAGAGAGAGAGAGAGAGAGAGAGAGCTAAAAACCTGCTGACTAATGCGTCTGACAGATCAAAAGCAAACTTTTCAGTTCCATTTGTAAGAAAATCGAATCAGTGAAAATTGTGTGATCAAGGAAAATGATCTTCTTTTTGCCTTTCCAGCGAAGCAGAAAAATTTTCCAGACTCAAAATGTTCCTGACTGAGAGTTGATAACAAAGAATAGAATAACAAAGACGGGGTTTTGCGAGGAAGTGGTTCGAAAAGCAAAAAGAACACAACGAAACTTTTACTTTGTTAGAATTTAAAACCAACGACGCAGAAATGAAATCTACTGTACAGTGACAATGGAAATGTATTTTACACCTGTCTCTAATAGAAAAACAATTAAAAAAGTTGGTGATGTGAGTTACAAAGTGTCCCCAGTTTAGTGTTATTAAAACAAGTTTTTATCACGAGATTGTCCTATGCTCGGCGAACTAAAATTTTGCTATACGCGCTAAACACTAATCAATAAAATCGATAATTTTCTATGCCATTAGTTTCTAAACAAACACGCTGAAAGATCAGCGAATTCCGATAGCGGCGAACTGACATATTGCTACACGCGCTAAACACTAATCAATAAATTGATAAATCGATAATTGCCATTAGTTTCTATTTCCTTACATACAAACGATAGGCGGTCACATACAGACAGACAGACATTGGACAAATATATATATTAGATTTTGTTTGGAATTGAAGTGTTTTCATGTCATCGTGACGTATTTCATAATTTAATCATGGATCAGTAGCCTCCTTTACCTTACCTATTAACTTGAAAAAGACATGAAATTAATCAAAAATAGTGCATTTTAGATACAAAAAGTTGTGTGAGTGTGTGAGTGTGTGAGTGTTGTTTCACAAAGTTCAGAGACGAAAAATTTAAAGAGAATGAATGTTAACTAGCAAGTTTCAGTGACGTTTCCTCAAACTTCCTAAAGCAAAACAATGTTTAGGCATTTTCAGACGTCGGAGGCCCCAAACAATTAAGAATCGACTAAGCAATGTAACCTATTTCCGCAATTGCTTACTGCTTGAACAATAATATAATTTACACAAATTACAATAACGCGTTGGTGTTAAATATTATTAAGCTTGATTTACCACAAACGCCAAAAAAAACGTGGATCACTGTTTTAAAAATCAACTCTAACAAGTATTTTGTTACGGTTGAAACATGATAAATAACTCTATTCAAACAGATATAAATTACACAGTTTACAAAAATGCGTTGGAAAAAATATAGTTAACAAAAACATTTTTTGAAAAAAGTTGTTTTTTTTTGTTTGCAATTAGAACATTTTTTTAAAAACATTTTTATTGGATAGAAGAGAGCTGTGGTGTTTGTGGACTATTCCTCTGATTCTGAAAAAGACAATTTTTTAAAAATATAATGTTTGTAAACTCACACTGTGACCCATAGCACCGTTTTTTCTTTTCTTGTTAAGCTTAAAAATGTAGCGAACTTGATTTCTAACCGATTGGTTAGAAAGCAAAAGAAAAGACGCTTTGACGTAAAAATATAAAACCCATATCAAAACAGTAATGAAACCGTACCAAACAAACAAGTTGGGAAATAAAATATCTGAAATTATTTTGGTAAAAACGAAACATTTTTGGGTGGTTACCTTGTGTATGCCACATTATTACAATAAAGAGACAATATATCGATTCAGCAGTTGTTTGAAGAAACAAAGAACGTTCATGTTTACTCTCGGAGTAGGCGCCAAACTGTTTTCGTCTCTGAAATACAAACTTTCTACTGTAGTGTGTTTTGATCTGAAATATCCAGACAGATTTGTTTGATGTTGTGAAATACGTTTTTATGTTTGTTTTGTTTAAACTACATACCAAACCACACGGTCACTGTAGCCCTTTTACTAGATTGATACTTCCGTCTGTGCAAAAATGTAGTACGGAGAAGCTTTGTATATCTGGTGATTAGATGTGCCCGCCAAGCCTACTTTGTTGATTAAAGAAAATAATAAAGGTTATGCTGATAGTCATATTCAAATTTAAAACGACAAAACTCAAAGGGGCGTGGCCACTTTTTACGCAATAATTTTGCACTTATTACTGGCTTATGGCTTAGAAAATTTTCTCCCAAAGCTCTCTAAAGTTTATTTTGCTAGAAATAGCGTGCAAAACCTGTTAAAATGTTTCCAAAAAACCTATTTTTGATGTGCGTCAAAATTGATCAAAAAGTTGCTATTTTCACCAATATTTTCGCTTGGATTAGGCCGAAAACCTCTATAATATCCGGAAACATTTTAACAGGTTAATTTTCATGCTGTTTCTAGCAAAAGAAAAAAAACTGCCGTTTTATGAAGTCCTTACGATTTCCATATAACAAACTTTTTTTGGGTTTTTGCAATGCTAGTCTTAGTTTTGTACAACACGAAACATGGTTTTCGAAATCTGTTACCAGATTTCATATTCATCTGGCAAACATAAAAAAACGCAATTTTTCAAAGCGCTGGCAAGAACACCGAAAATTTTCTCCTGAAGCGCTCTAAAGTTTATTTTTCCAGAAACTGCATGAAAATTAACATGTTAATTGGAAGATAAAGTTCCAAAAAAAACCTAAAATTGATATATTTATGTTCCGTATTGTTCACTGGCCCCAGCTGACAAAAACCTGACTGTAAATCGTTTTGCAAAATCTGCAGTCCCTCGGTTTTCGCACGCAGCTTGTTCCAAAGTTCAATTGCGCGTTTGCAATTTACTACCATTCTAGACGAGAAATCAGGTATACTTGACGGCAATGTACCTTTACTGAGTGGAGTAAAGCTATGCAGTAGAGCACATAGCCCAGTACCAACGCCGGTAAACAAAAGTAGAGCTCAAGAATGTCGCTGATTCTCCCGGAAAGCTGTTTTGGATCGTTAAACCAATAGATGTCATCGAAGTAGACGGCATTTCCAATCCAGCAATAGAGAAAATCTGCCCCGACTAGGATCCAGAACACCGCTTCAATTACCTTTAAAAAAACTGAAATGTAATTAATATGATAAACCTACTTTTAGAGGTATTGGCATTTTGGAGCCTTTTACTTTGCCGGAGACAACCAGAGCTCTATAGAGAGCTAAAATACATACAAGGGGATAACACATGAGCCATATAGCTGTGACGACACTGCCAGAAAACTGAAAAAGTATGTTTTAAAAATTTCGCAAACGCACGTACATTGTAAGGTAATACCTTAGTTTACGCATGCGAGTAAGCGAACGCACGCACGAACGCACGCACAAACGCACGAACGCACGCACAAACGCACGAACGCACGCACAAACGCAAGCACAAACGCACGGGCACACGCACGAACGCACAGTTTGCTGGTATATTACAGTATGTCAAAATTGAACACAGAGAACGATCAAAATCTGTTTCTTTGCTGTTTCATTCAATATGCTTGTTCAACTTGATTTTGGAGCTTGTTAAGGTGAACTTTAGTTCAACTTGATTTTGGATCACATTCAAGTGTACGATCTCATTAACTGCTGTTTCAAGAGATCTAATCATCTGCAAAAAGAAAGATTTAGCATGTTCGTTTATCTGAACACATCAATGAGTATTCTACAAAAAGATTCTTTCAATTGCCTGTTTAAATAAAGGACAATGTCTTCTTTCTTTAAAGGCAATTGCTGTCATTTTCATTGCAAAATTTCATAGAATCTGAAGGCATGCATTTCAAAAGGTCTTTAATACAAATAGGCAAAGTTTATTCAGGCAAAGTTTTCATACGATTCGAGTTTCTTTGTTCAAAAGATTATATATCAATTTTGCGTTCATTAAGGTCCTACAAATTAGTAGAAAATGTAAAAATGGGTCAAACAACATCATTAAAGTAATTTGAAATTCCTATTAGAGAATCTTCTTTGTATGTCCAAGCATTGTAACGAATCAACTTGTTTCATGGCTGAACGTTTGAAATCTATATGTTATTTAATTTTTTAAACGGCGGGAACTTTTTTGCTTTCGATAATACCTGCCTAGAGGCCAAAAATTTTTTTTAAAAATTTAGATTTGTGTTCAAACATTAATAAGGGACAGAAGAATTGGTGTACGAGTCTGTTTTTACAAAAAAAAATATAAAAAATTGAAATTTAGTAATTTGTTAAAACCCCAATTATGCCTATATAAAGTTGCTTACTTCAACTAGAAAACCGAGCTTCTTCGTACTTGGAAACATTACAAACATTCCACTGATTGCATGACAGATCGTTTGAATCAAATCACACGCCAACATCCGAACAATTATTTGATAACTCGGATTTTTCCTCAACTGCGGATCTTTCAGCAAAACCTGAAACTTCCATTTCAAGAGAAATTCAATATTTAAACTTACAAATATAACCAAACAAATCAACGGCACGGGAATAAGTGAGAAAAAGCTATACAATAGCCCAACGTAAAAGTAATTTGTGTCATTGTTTGGCGCCCAAAGCGACATCTGAAAAAAGCTGCTTTCCGCAAAAAAGCATTTGTAGAAATTGAGGTCATGCGTATCAGAAGGTGTGGGAAAAACGCGTATTTACGCCTAAATACACTGCGGTGCAAAACTATGGCATCATCCCTTAAACCACCAATATCTTGCTTGAACGAAGTTTTCATTTTACGGCACCTATCTCATTGAATTCTGCGTGTAAGAATACCCTATTATCCTATGTTACATTATAGATTGTTTATCAAAAATATTTATTTACCGATTTTTTTGCGTTTTCGGGCCGATGCAAAACTATGGCCCTTGCATTTTTGGCCATCTCCGCTTGGTTTCGGGTTCAAAGTGAGTGAAACAGCTCAAAAAAGGTATTTAACTTACATTTATCATCCTACGTCTTAAAAATTCTCTTTCCTCACTTTTCGCCTCTTTGAATGGAAGATAGCCAAAGGGCGCGCCTTCTTCACATTTTGGATGTAAGCAGTTTGAAATAAATAGCTAGACAAGTGATTTTATTAATTAATCCTGTTTTCAACACTGTTTCTAAACGTGAAACACAACAGAGACAAAATAGAACAAATAAAAATGGTTTAAAATACACATTTTGTGAAAAAAAAACATCCTTTAGGTCGAGGTTGCCGCACGCAGATTGATGTAGCTCGATGTAGAGTGATCCAAAAAAATGTTCTTTAAAAGTGGATTTGCAGGTTTCAGATATGGTTATAATGTGACAAAGTTTGACTTAACAGAAAAAATTTTCCGCAGTTTTGCACCGGCCCGAAAATGCAGAAAAATCCATGAATCAATATTTTTGATAAACAATCTAAAATGTGACATAGGATAATAGGGTATTCTTACACGCAGAATTCAATGACATAGGTGCCGTGAAATAAAAACTTCGTTCAAGCAAGATATTGGTGGTTTAAGGGGTGGGTCATAGTTTTGCACCGCAGTGTATCCATTTCCCAGTTGTGGAAGTGTGGTCTTATAAATTGTGGTACAATAATTGAAGCTGGAGCCTACAAACAATTTGACAAGTGCGCCTATAAAGGTATACGGAATAAGTTCCGAGTACAAACTTTCTGGGGTAAATAGCAATGAATGGAAGTTAATTGACCCGTTCGGGCGGTTACGAGAATAGTGGTGATCGTTGGATGCGTGAATAGCTTGAAGAGACGAGAACTTTAGAAATCTAAGGGTAGAAGGAGCAAGAAAACAAACTTTGTTAACGACTATGTCTAGGAGAAACGGTTGTTAGAACAATCTCACTTTTACGAAAGTAAAATGGCACATTAAACCATGGAGCTTTGGAGAACTAAACCAAAGACAAGTCATGACAGTTTAATTACGCATGCTTTCAAAACAATTAGGGCAATTAACTTGATACAATTTGAAGACAACTTTAAATTATACAGGATTTGATGGCAAAGCTTGGAAAATATAGAGAATCGAGAGGTTGTAGACAGCTGGTGACATTTCTCAACTTTTAATCAGAATTGGTGGGGGGGAGGGGGGGGGGGGGGGGAATAATGTCTGCGTAAAACCCAGTCTGCGTAGATAACTCAATTTGGAAACCTAGATCTTTTAATACTTTTTTCTGTTCGAGACGTTTTAGGTGGTAACTTTTTTTTGCACTTGGGAAATCTATCTTTATGTCAATTAAAATTTTTCAGCAAACCTTTTGCAACCGATTTCATATCAAAAATCACAATTTTTAGGGTGATTACATTATTCCGGGGCCTAAAAAATCGATTTATGCTAAACAGTCCTAAATAGTATCTAAACAGAGATTCAGGCAGATTGGGCTGCTTTCAATTTTTATGACTAAAGGTGTTTTCAGTATATTGCCTCTTAATATAAAAAGCAACTTCTCAGTTTTTCATGGTACAGAAGCTTTTTCAAATATTGTTGAAATATGTTTCTTGGAAGTATTGATATCAACTCAATCAACAATTCCATATTTGAAATAAAGCATCAATTAAACTCTTCTTTTTTATTCTATTCAAAATTCTGAAAAGGAATATTATTCTAGCTGATTGGATGTGTTTTTTTTTCAGATGAGTAGTTTTCAGATTTAGTTTTCAGATGAGTAGTTTTTCAATGTATGCGTGTGTCTTATCAATAAGTTCTTTATTAAACAGAAAAAAACGGAAAAGGGAAAATCAGAAACACGTGGTCACCTGAAAATATCTGATACGCACATGGTCGTCATGCAAATAACGCCCTCGCGAAATTGGAAGCAAATATTAGGGTTGCACGAATAATTTTAGATTTATGACAAAGAATTTTACATTAAAATAAATTACTTCCTGGTTTCTTGTTGACAACTCGGTGACAACTCGGTAAACTATCATTACAAGCTTAAAAACTTCCGCATGTCAGTAGGTACGGATATCAGTCCATCTGTCCCTACTGACATCAGAAAGTGATTCTTCCTGTTTTTAGTAGGTTAAATGTGTCAGTAGGACCTAGTACGGATGTTAGTTCATTCGTACGAGAAACTCCTGACATCTGATAAAAATCCTACCACATATCAATAGGATTGTATCATATGTCAGTAGGATTTGGTACGTCTGGGTTACAGTTGCCGTTTTGCAAGCTATGAGGCCGTATCGCAAAGCTATATTTCTTGATGAAAACACCAATCGGAGAAAGTGTGCATGTATGTACTAAGAGTTTTTTGCCCTTTAAATAGTGAATTACTGCGGATCAGACATTATTTCCCCCATAGACATAAAATCTTTTAAACAAGGCTTTTTTGGTAACAAAATTTTAAATTTCGAAAAACTGAGAATCAGTTTGTATTAGACTTTAAAATAATTTTTTAACAGCACATATAAAAAATCGTTTTTTTTTGTCTTTATCATCATTCTATCCGGGTAACATTCCGCGATCTTGATGATATTGTTGTTATCAAAACCTGAATAAAATAAACAAAATTTTGACGACATCCTACCGTATGAGTCATAGTAAAAGCCTGTTTTTTCTTCTGTTTCTTAAAAATCCCGAAAACTTGGTTTCGCACTGAACGATTGGTTAGTAAAATGAAACCAGCTTTGATGTAAAAATACAAAACCCATATGAGAACGGTTATCCATCCATACCAAATGTACATATTTGGCCAAATTATATCTGAACTAATTGTTTAAATGCATATAATTAACAGGGTACCTTGCGTGTGCCACATAATTACAACGAAAAGGCAATAAACTGATTCAGCGGTGGTTTGCAAGAACAGAGAACGCTCATGATGACGAGCAGATTGAGCTCCGAATTGTTTTCTTCTCTGAAATTTTGCACTTTTTGTAAGGTTTAACTTAAAGTACCTTAACAGAATAACCAAGAGCAAAACAATATGTTACATAGGCTATGAAAAGTGCTGGTAGACAAAAATAAACTTCAAGAAAATCCGCAATTTTCCCAGAAAGTTCTTCTTTTGAAATAATCCAGTAAATATCTTCAAAGTAAACTGCATCTCCAATCCAGACAACATACACACAAGCGCACGCACACACACAAGCGCACGCACACACACAAGCGCACGCACACACACAAGCGCACGCACACACACAAGCGCACGCACACACACAAGCGCACGCACACACACAAGCGCACGCACACACACAAGCGCACGCACACACACAAGTCCTCCGAGGCCGGCGGGTTAAAGGGCGCTCTTTTCGAAAACTGTAATAGTAATAATTTAAATTGTCTATTTTCATGCATTTCAACGTGTAATTTGCTGTTTTATTGTTGAAAAATTAAGAAAAACATTAATTTCACCAAATTATATAGATGAACCCGTCCGGAAATGTCTTATTCGCGACAAACCTGGACGATCCAGCCATTTTCACCAACCGTTTTTTGTCAACTTTTTGCTCATTAATGCCTTCTTTGGCCTGAGTTATTTTCGCGAAAATTCTTCGACTGGAAAATAACGAAAAACACAAAAAACCGAGTTTCTTTGGCTGTAGATTTTTTTGGGTCGGCAAAAAAAACGTTAGAAGTGTTTTTAACGACTTTCAAAACGTTAGAAGTGTTTTTTAACGAGCGCACGCACACACACAAGCGCACGCACACACACAAGCGCACGCACACACACAAGCGCACGCACACACACAAGCGCACGCACACACACAAGCGCACGCACACACACAAGCGCACGCACACACACAAGCGCACGCACACACACAAGCGCACGCACACACACAAGCGCACGCACACACACAAGCGCACGCACACACACAAGCGCACGCACACACACAAGCGCACGCACACACACAAGCGCACGCACACACACAAGCGCACGCACACACACAAGCGCACGCACACACACAAGCGCACGCACACACACAAGCGCACGCACACACACAAGCGCACGCACACACACAAGCGCACGCACACACACAAGCGCACGCACACACACAAGCGCACGCACACACACAAGCGCACGCACACACACAAGCGCACGCACACACACAAGCGCACGCACACACACAAGCGCACGCACACACACAAGCGCACGCACACACACAAGCGCACGCACACACACAAGCGCACGCACACACACAAGCGCACGCACACACACAAGCGCACGCACACACACAAGCGCACGCACACACACAAGCGCACGCACACACACAAGCGCACGCACACACACAAGCGCACGCACACACACAAGCGCACGCACACACACAAGCGCACGCACACACACAAGCGCACGCACACACACAAGCGCACGCACACACACAAGCGCACGCACACACACAAGCGCACGCACACACACAAGCGCACGCACACACACAAGCGCACGCACACACACAAGCGCACGCACACACACAAGCGCACGCACACACACAAGCGCACGCACACACACAAGCGCACGCACACACACAAGCGCACGCACACACACAAGCGCACGCACACACACAAGCGCACGCACACACACAAGCGCACGCACACACACAAGCGCACGCACACACACAAGCGCACGCACACACACAAGCGCACGCACACACACAAGCGCACGCACACACACAAGCGCACGCACACACACAAGCGCACGCACACACACAAGCGCACGCACACACACAAGCGCACGCACACACACAAGCGCACGCACACACACAAGCGCACGCACACACACAAGCGCACGCACACACACAAGCGCACGCACACACACAAGCGCACGCACACACACAAGCGCACGCACACACACAAGCGCACGCACACACACAAGCGCACGCACACACACAAGCGCACGCACACACACAAGCGCACGCACACACACAAGCGCACGCACACACACAAGCGCACGCACACACACAAGCGCACGCACACACACAAGCGCACGCACACACACAAGCGCACGCACACACACAAGCGCACGCACACACACAAGCGCACGCACACACACAAGCGCACGCACACACACAAGCGCACGCACACGCACAAGCGCACGCACACGCACAAGCGCACGCACACGCACAAGCGCACGCACACGCACAAGCGCACGCACACGCACAAGCGCACGCACACGCACAAGCGCACGCACACGCACAAGCGCACGCACACGCACAAGCGCACGCACACGCACAAGCGCACGCACACGCACAAGCGCACGCACACGCACAAGCGCACGCACACACACAAGCGCACGCACACACACAAGCGCACGCACACACACAAGCGCACGCACACGCACAAGCGCACGCACACGCACAAGCGCACGCACACGCACACGCACACTCACACGCACACGCACACTCACACGCACACGCACACGCACACGCACACGCACACGCACACGCACACGCACACGCACACGCACACGCACACGCACACGCACACGCACACGCACACGCACACGCACACGCACACGCACACGCACACGCACACGCACACGCACACGCACACGCACACGCACACGCACACGCACACGCACACGCACACGCACACGCACACGCACACGCACACGCACACGCACACGCACACGCACACGCACACGCACACGCACACGCACACGCACACGCACACGCACACGCACACGCACACGCACACGCACACGCACACGCACACGCACACGCACACGCACACGCACACGCACACGCACACGCACACGCACACGCACACGCACACGCACACGCACACGCACACGCACACGCACACGCACACGCACACGCACACGCACACGCACACGCACACGCACACGCACACGCACACGCACACGCACACGCACACGCACACGCCCGCACACGCACACGCACACGCACACGCACACGCACACGCCCGCACACGCACACTCACACGCCCGCACACGCACACTCACACGCCCGCACACGCACACTCACACGCCCGCACACGCACACTCACACGCCCGCACACGCACACTCACACGCCCGCACACGCACACTCACACGCCCGCACACGCACACTCACACGCCCGCACACGCACACGCACACGCACACGCACACGCACACGCACACGCACACGCACACGCACACGCACACGCACACGCACACGCACACGCACACGCACACGCCCGCACACGCACACTCACACGCCCGCACACGCACACTCACACGCACACGCACACGCACACGCACACGCACACGCACACGCACACGCACACGCACACGCACACGCACACGCACACGCACACGCACACGCACACGCACACGCACACGCACACGCACACGCACACGCACACGCACACGCACACGCACACGCACACGCACACGCACACGCACACGCACACGCACACGCACACGCACACGCACACGCACACGCACACGCACACGCACACGCACACGCACACGCACACGCACACGCACACGCACACGCACACGCACACGCACACGCACACGCACACGCACACGCACACGCACACGCACACTCACACGCCCGCACACGCACACTCACACGCACACGCACACTCACACGCCCGCACACGCACACTCACACGCACACGCACACGGTTAAAATCGCATGGTTAAAACTTCATATAAAATTTTTAATCATACATAGGCATTCGTACAAACAACGGTTCATCTACCACCACATTTTGCAGGTACTGCGCACTCTCGATATCTGGAGTCGGTTCCATTTGGCTATCTTCATCTCGTTCTTCAATCACCGCTACAGAATGAGCAAACCTCACTCTGTACAACACATCATCCCTCAGCATCGATCTCATACTAGCTCTAAATCAAACTTTTCCTTGACTTTCTTTCATTTAACCTCTTCCTTTCAAAAGAACTCTCCTCAAACTCTGAATTATCCATTTCTAGTTTACTAAAAGCCACACTTCTCGTAATTCGTTGAGTAACTCTTCTAATTGTAGAGTCCTTACGACTTACGGTTCTATTCACCCTAAATAGTCCTTTAAGCTATGTAAAAAGTATACAATTGTACCTATAAAACTGTTTTGTTAATATGTGGAAGATGTGAGAGCGGAAAGTCCGACTGAAGATGAACATCAAGGGAAAGGGAGTTGTGTAAGCGATGCAGAAGAGAGTTAACTGAAAAATTACCTTTTTCGCCATTTTTGGGCCAAAAAGAGGCTATCATATGATCTGGATGGTAAATTCCGCTAATTTCGCTTCTGTAACCCACACCCTTACCAAATCGGTTTCGTTTGTGGGCGTTGAAGCGGTAGAAGTGATACACTGAAGTCCTACGGGAGCAGTGTAAGCTAATGAAAAAATATGATACCATATACTGCAACTTTTTTGTTAAGCATATTTCGCGTTTTGTGACCGCACCCGTATAACATCGGCTCTACATTATCCCAAAATCGCAATTAAATCAAATAAATACGTATTCCTTACGAAATTTTGTTATCGCTCAAGTTCCAATGTTTTTCTGCATTACGTACGGATTACGTTATGTTTTGAGTCACACGACAAATATAAAATACGATGTGTTCACTTACAACAACTATTTTACGATTTTTCTAATCCGTATTTAAATAAAAAATTAATAAGTTTTTATAAACAAAATTACAAATGTAATTAATATTATAAATCCAACCTAAAAAAATGTACAGTTCACAAAACGCGTTTTTAAATAGTAGCCCTAAAATTGTTTACGCAATGCAGCAATACTTTAAAAATCGAATATAAGTTGAGATTGGGGAGGAAACATTTCGTTCGAACCCGTACCAAATCAGTGTTACATTTCACAAGACATCTAGAAAGTCAATCGATATAGCAGATCAACATCAAAATAGTGAAACTGGAACGTTAAAATTGAAGTTGCAAAATGCGGCGTACCTTTTCACTTTTTCAAGAACAGAATTTTCAATTAGCTGGTGTAGAAGCAAAAATTGAATACGTGAACAGGGGAGAGATTGGAATACGAGGCCGCTAATGAATATTGAATTTTTTGGCATGATGCCAAATTGACACATTTATGTGATTTTTCACTTACCTTCGTAATGCTATCAATTTTCCTTGAATCCAGAAGGTGAAAGGTGTAATAAAGATGAACTGGGGCGTGGGCCACCAGCAAAGCGATTAGTAAAGGCCGCAGATTTTCAAAAAGCGGGCGGTGCTTTACAACATTTGGTGACCCAATTTTAGGCAAAACACATCTCTCAGATAGAAGAAAGCCAAAACCAATAACAGCCGTGAGCCTGAAAACAAAATATTACATTTAAAAATATAGTCACAACCAATAAATGATGGTTGGGATGGCCCTAATTATCTCTAATTTGCTGCTATCTCCTTTTATGACTTCGGAGAGACGAGCCCGTCCTATGGCAGTAGTGCGGTTACTATGAAATCAATAAAATCGTTTTTTTTAAAATTACCCTAGGAGGCAAAGTTCATAGTCCAGTTGATATTCGAAAGCTAATGAGACGTTTGCTATTACTCCGAAAGGAAGAACCCAACAGATTTTGCGCCAAGCCACCCACGGAAGGGAATTCCAACGACGACTTCTCTGAAAATACACATCTGTTTTTCTGTTTCTCTTTTTCTCTGCATATCTGTATTTCTGTGTCTCTGTCTCAATGTTTCTCTGCATCTCTGCATCTCTGTCTCTCTGTCTCTCTGTCTCTCTGTCTCTTTGTCTCTCTGTCTCTCTGTGTCTCTGTCTCTCTGTCTCTCTGTATTAGTCTCTGTCTCTCTGTCTCTCTGTCTCTCTGTCTCTCTGTCTCTCTGTCTCTCTGTCTCTCTGTCTCTCCATCTTCTCGTTCTATATCCTTACCGTAACATAATTTACAAGTAATTGTAGCCTTCCAGCAAAACACAAAATCACACAAGCTATGGCAAAATGAAAGAATCCAATGAGCAGAGGTAGAAAATTAGCGACAAAGAACGTCTGCCCCCGTTGGTACTGCTCAGTTACCAATTTCAAAGGAAACGGTATCATGAAGAAAACAAATTGGACAATAGCCAAAATTCTTATATATGTAAAACTAAATATTCCTTATTAATTTGTAAAATATAAAATTTCACCTGGCAGTTCCCAATTTCGCCCTACCAGAGAAAATCGAGAGCAGTGCCACATTTGACAAAAGACCCAAGGCTATGATGATAAGTTGGATTGAAGTGGAACCAAAGCGGGGTGAGATCTTAAGAGAGTTTTTCTGCTAAGTGATTAAGGTCTTACCTACCCTAGGAATGTCAATTTCGCTGCAAAGTGGTCGAGCGGGGGTGGCGAAATTTGGATGGAACGGCATTGGCTGCATGGAGGGACGCGGATGGCGATTGAGGCGCAGAAATTGCCATCATCGGCATCAGCGAGGAGGATCGGCCTGTCGAAATATCGATTTAAAGGAGGGGAGAATTGTATTTTTTTCTGAAAATGTTGTTGTGAAATCTTTTTTGGCCTACTCGAAATACCGAAACAGCAAAAGAGGAAAGGTTATTGATTAGATGAGGGAAAATGTTTTGAATTCAGGTTATTTAAATATTTATTTGTGGATCAAATTATGTTTTTGTGCAATCTTAATACGTTAAAATCGTAAAAATGCATTTTTTGGAGTGTTCCTCAGCTGTTTCCAATTGGAATCGTGCAAATTAGCAGGTTAAAATAGGATAGTTCCATTCTTACGCTGTTAAAATGTTAAAATGTTGAATTGTTCAAGTTTTTAGGCAAGTTTATTTTTATACAACATATTTTCAGGTTGTCACACCAAAATATGTCGTTTTTACGTTGGCAAAAGCTGAATTTTGGAGAATCCTTCAGCAGCTTTATAAACGTCTAATTGAAAAAGAAATTAGCTTAATTAGAATTTTTTTAAAGAAAATAAATTAATTAACGATATTCAAATTGTTCAAAATTGGACAATTCGATTCATTAGAGTACCCTCAGTGCCACTTTGAGCCCCTTTTTCTCTTTTTCTTTTGCTTTTAATTATTTTAAACAAAAAATTGCGCAGATCAACGACTAAACCTGCCAAAAACAATTATAAGACCCACACTTTCCTTTGAAATCTTTTCTCCAAGTGCATATTTCAATTATTCACCTTTTCGCTTTTTGTATTTTTTTAATTTCCCGCTTTTTCCAATTGGTCGCTTTTATTAAAATGGATTTTTATTAAAATATTCGGGCAGATCAACAATTAAACCTGTGAAAAACAATTAAAATTACCACACTTTACCCTTGAAATCGTATTTCCGAGAGTATATTTCGGCCGCACACTAGAAGTGCGCAAAGCGTGGCCACAGTCCTCCGAGGCCGGCGGGTTAAAGGGCGCTCTTTTCGAAAACTGTAATAGTAATAATTTAAATTGTCTATTTTCATGCATTTCAACGTGTAATTTGCTGTTTTATTGTTGAAAAATTAAGAAAAACATTAATTTCACCAAATTATATAGATGAACCCGTCCGGAAATGTCTTATTCGCGACAAACCTGGACGATCCAGCCATTTTCACCAACCGTTTTTTGTCAACTTTTTGCTCATTAATGCCTTCTTTGGCCTGAGTTATTTTCGCGAAAATTCTTCGACTGGAAAATAACGAAAAACACAAAAAACCGAGTTTCTTTGGCTGTAGATTTTTTTGGGTCGGCAAAAAAAACGTTAGAAGTGTTTTTAACGACTTTCAAAACGTTAGAAGTGTTTTTTAACGACTTTCAAAAAGAGATCTACAAAAAACACCTCAGAATTCCCACGTTTGCGGCGGCCGTATTTCTGAAAAAGGCTGTTTCAATGGAGGTGGGTCCCGGCACGACAACCCTGAAGGTGCAAGCCGTCGTTTTTAAAAAAATCATTATTTCTGAATGTTTAAAATAGGAAAGTGAAAAATAAGCTTCTTATTAATACATCGTTTCAATAAAAAATATGCAAAAATAGAAGTTTTCGGAATCTGATTACTGTAGTTATACATCGTGCACAAACTGGCCGACACGAGATCTGAACGAGTACAGCAGTATTTTAGGAGATCTCTATGTCATTTTGTAGAGGAATATTGCTTCCTTTGGCCTGAGTTTTGGCACCTATATGTTCTTGGCTGGTATTCATTCGAAAGACAAAAAACCGTATATCTCAGGCAGGAATTATGTTCAAAAAAACTCAGGCCAAAGCCCACCCATAAATTACTGCGATTTATAAATATCCTCACAAAAATCGCCAGAACTCTCAGGTACGTGGCGGGCAGTTTCCAACCATTTCAATTGCACCGGACAGTAAAGCTGGTGCCCCTCCCGAGTATAGAAACAGAGAGAATGAAAGAACTGCATTTATTAGGGAATATCAAAGGGGGGAAAAGGAAAGAAAGAGATATGGCGAAGGGCACCTCTCTCTAGAGTCTCCCGTAGCGTCTCTCTCGATCCTCCGCATCCGATGGGCGGGGCATCCTGAAAGACTACTCATTAGTTATGAAATACCGAGGCGAAGGGTTCAACCTGTTTAAGTGTTATTTTTGAATTCTACATGAAAAACTGGCCTAGAAATGCCCAACCACAGAAAATGAAAATTTACTTGATAAATCGGCTCTGAAACATTGAAACGCAGGGACCATAAAAAAGCAAATTTTTTCATTTTTCGGCTAAATTTGGCGATTTTTCAACATTCAAGTGGATTTTTAACAAAAATAGTCGTCGATATTTTTAGTTTTCAAAATCTTATCGGATGCGCAATTTTACGTATATTTCGAAAACAAAATCCTTTTTTTCCTGGCTTTTATAGTGAAAGGCCGAAAACCCCCCAAAAAAAACCTGTTTCTCAAACAGTTTTTTGAGGCTCGCTTTTTATGCATTGTGAAATCCCACTAGGTCTAAGAGTTAAAGTTTCTGGAAATCGAATTTGCTACAAAATGCTTATTTTAAATTGAAATTCCGTTAACTTTGAATACTTTACAGTACTATTTGGGCACCTACCGTTACCCGGGTCAAAAAATCGATATCGAGCCAAACGCTTCAGTATAAGGTTTTTAGGCCATTAGAAGGTTGCGAACGAAAATTCAGCCGATTCAAAGACACTTTTTTTAATGTCCTTAACAAACTCTACTTTTACAGAGACGACGTCTTGTAAACACAAATAAAACTAGGGACCGCAGAGGTGCGCACAGCAGTGCAGCCCGAAATGTGAAGAAAATATGGTTTGAATCGCTCTCGCGCGTATTATTTTTTATTTTGTTTTTCTAAACAGTGAATCTGACGTAAAAGAACACGAGAAATCCGATGGAGTTATTTTCAAACCGATACCTCTTTGTCTTTTGGGCCAAAAAGCATGATTTTTCGATTTTTTGGTCATTAAAAACAGGTTGGGCACGGAGCGCGTCCGATTTCAAATTAAAATGGTAACTCAACTTATTTTGCATATACTTGCCCAAAAACACAAAAATCCGTTCGTGCCAAAAAAAGTTACGCCGAATTTTAACATTTGCGGCGCTCCCATTCGTCGCAGAAGCACGTTTGGTAGCATTATTAGTGCGCAATGAACTTATTTAAGTGTTTTTGTTGTTTTAAGATAGTAAAATTTGAGAAAACCACTTTTGTTTTGCAGCAAAAGAATTTTAAAAGAAGTCAACTTTCAAGCGTTCTTTGGATTTCCCTTATGTGTGCGAAATACAGGCCCGGAGCGCTCAAGGTGTTTTAAATTTATAAATTTACTATTAATTCTCTTTTGTTTAATGTAAAATTGAGCCAATTTCATTCGTGCAGATTTATAAAAATATAATTTAAAAGTGAACTTTTTATGAATTTCAACCGGTTTTCGCGCTCCAATGCCAAATCCCCTTCTCACAGCAATTTCGAAAACGGTTAATTAAACGTGTATTTTTATTACTCTGGGGTTCATTTTGGTACCATAAATCGTAGAAAAATACGGTTACTCATTACAATACCAAAATCCTTTCTTTTTCTTCAATTTGAGGGATTTTGCATTCAACCAAGTTTCTGTCCGGTGTTTAGCGGTGCCTGTGCACCCGGCCGAGAATGACCCCGCCCAACCACGGCGGTAGTTGAAAAACGGAATTTTAATAGAGGCATTCAAAATGGAATATCTCGTTTTGTTGTGGATGAAATTTCACAATGTAAAAAGGAAAAGTTTAAGTTGGAGTATCACCTGTTTAAATATTCACATAAAAAGTCGAAATTCTGAAAAATAATTTATGCTCTGCGGTCCCTAAATAAAACTATGTATAAAACAATTTATTGAGCTCTATTCGTAAATACGGGTTTGTGACTATTTGACAATTGAGAAATGCTAACATCACTCTTCTTACAGCAAAAAATCAGCCGAAGGGTTCGATTAACCCTCGTCCTTATCGTCTTATTAGCAAATAAAAAAAGTACCAATTCCATTGCTGAAAACTGTGAATTTTTGGCTAAAAATTGAGCCTACAACTGAAAATCTGCCATGAAACGAAGCCTAGAAGATTGTGAATAACTCCAAAGTTTACAAACTGATAGGACACGAAAATACTGGCGACTATTAATGAATTCAGACTTGTAAATGTTGTTAACAAAAACAACTGTAAAGTTTTAAGAATGTCAAGTTTTATTCAAATTCACCTGTTTTTGGGCTAGAGGCATTTGAAAATCGCCAAAAGTGAGTCTGTAGAAAAAAAGGAAACCGAAAATAATCGATAGTATTAGGCTTGCTGTAGCTGTTCCTTCGTTGTGTATTACAATTACGAGAGAACCGTAAAGCTGAAAATTTAAGAAAATTTTTAAATGTTATTATAGTAATTACCATAAATTTTTGGCCATCAGGGTAGATTAAGGGATCGAAATACCAAGCAAGCTGACGCGAGTTGAAGACAACTGGTTTGGCGTAAAGGCAAATAAAAATCCCGTAAATTAAAATGAAAATAATTGAAAATGAAGATCTTATACCTAGAGACATAAGAGAAAATAACGAATAAAACAGAAATCACACCTTTGAAGAGGTGGTCGTGGAGTTTTGGCTTTAGAAGATCGATGACCCGAGAGACACCCAAAACACAGGCGGCTAGATGGCCACTGCCCCAGGCAACTAAAACCAAATAACTATTATCTTTCTTAGGATCCTTTTTTTCTGGAGGAGCCTTTTTCCATATTTGAAAAAACCTGTTTTTAAAAAATGTTTTTAAATTTTCCACCTTTTTATGTTGAGTATCATTAGTTTTCGTTAATACAATCTTTTTGGAATTTGCTATCGATTGCTTTTTTAAAATTGAAATTTGGTTGAAGTTCATGGGAAATACGAAAAGCGCGCCGCGCGCTACAGTAACCCGCGCTACAGTACCCCGGCTAAGCAAAAAACGCTCTAAATCAATTTTTTCGGTTATTTTATCATTTTTCCGCCTAAGGAAAGCAAAAAAAGTAATGGTAAATTTCTATGTCCTAACTAAGTCGAGTTTTACAAAAAAGACGTCTTACCCTACTTTTCCCGTATTTCACGCTTATCTTAGCGTTCCCTACATAACCTTAGACAAACATAGCTTATCTTGCTCGTTCTTAATTAGATTTACTCATGTTTTTTCGTTACCCGATATTACCATTACATCACTACACCACCTATCCATTTCTTTCCATACCTTACCTTTCTTTATCTTGCCCTTTGGCTACATTACCTTACGTTTTCCTTATCATTATCCTTAAATTGCCTTATCCTTTTCTTTATATCACCTTATCTTATCTCTACTTTACTTCCTTTGCTTACATTAGTTTACCTTACCTTTTCGGACTTAAAAGCGAAGAAGATATAAAAGCGGCTTTTTCGCGGTCACTGGTCGCAGATACTTCAGCGAAAGCGGTTCAAATGTTTTCATATCTTGCCTTAACTTTACCTTATTTTGACTTACGTTCACCTTAACATGCCTTACTTTACGCACATTTTTTATATCGTTGGCCTATGTATGTGCTCTTCACATTATAATTACCTTATGTTATCCAAACATACCAGGCTGTCCCTAATCTCTCTATTACTCTCTCTTTCTCTCTCTCTCTCTGTCTCTCTCTGTATATTTGTCTCTTTCTTTGTCACTCTATGTCTCTGTTTCTTTAATTAATTCTTACCCAAATCTCCACAAGCGATTAAATACATAAAGTTAGGGTAGTTACAGTAAACTGCTCCTTGGATGAAAAATATCCCTCCAACTATCGATCCCATAAATAGGTGGTACATATGACAAACAGAAATCAAAAACAATAATTTGTAAGCGAAAACAGAGATAATATCAGGCTCCAGAAGCACCTTGCAGCATATTAGAAACAAAGCCTCAAAAAAATAATTGAATCAAGTTTGATAGAGAACTTACAATGCAGACAACTCCATAGATTATTCCAACTGAGCCAAGAATCGGATGTGGTTCGCCTTCTTCTAACCAGCGGTCGAAACTTAAATTTACGACCCTGTCGCATTGGTAAAAGGGTGGCAGCCCTCCGTTTAATAGAAAGGCGTTCATGAAGAAAGATTTAGAGAAAAGTCTGAAAATTGTATCTTCAGATGAATAGAGACAAATTACAGCAGTACAGAGACGAGCGCATGCTACAATTTAAATTGAAAAACAATAGTATCGATGTTGAAAAATATTTTCTTTTTGCACTTTTAGGGCTCTTGAAGAGCTCTTAAAAAACAGAAATGTTATTGTGACAATATTCTGTGCAAATTAGACTTTATCGCTGTTTTGTGCTCTTTATAGTTGATCAACTTGTTTAATAAATGCAATCTTAAGAAAAGAGCCATCGAGCGAACAACTGCACTTGGGACGTGAAAGTGACCGTTTCCGGCTACAAACGGTACAGGAAAGAGAATAGTCCAAAAAGCAGATGTGAGTGTGTGAGTGCATGAGTGCGTGAATGTGTGAGTGCGTGAGTGTGTGAGTGTGTGAGTGTGTGAGTGTGTGAGTGTGTGAGTGTGTGAGTGCGTGAGTGTGTGAGTGTGTGAGTGTGTGAGTGTGTGAGTGTGTGAGTGTGTGAGTGTGTGAGTGTGTGAGTGTGTGAGTGTGTGAGTGTGTGAGTGTGTGAGTGTGTGAGTGCGTGAGTGTGTGAGTGTGTGAGTGTGTGAGTGTGTGAGTGTGTGAGTGTGTAAGTGTTTGGTGTGTGAAAAAAAGGTCTGATAATTATTTTGCTGTGCGATTTCACATCTAACCAAACGATAAAGAACCGAAACACCCAAAAAAACAGGAAAGAATGTCTGAATGATAAAAATACCACAAAGGGGAATTTCATTTTTACAAGTAATTTTATTGACAAACAAAGGTCAGCAACAAAATTTATAAAATTTCAGATTTTTGAGCCGCTCACACTGGCTGGTTAACGATTCTGTTTACTGTCTAGTAGACAAATAAATTCTAATTAGCTGTGTCTTGCAGTTTTCTGACTTTTATGAGTCTTTAATGCTTTGATTATTAGCGTAAATGAAATTAAACCAAACTGTCATAGAAAATATTTTGTACCTATTTGTGACAACGAGTTTTTTGATACGTTGTTTTCAGGATATTTTTGCACCATGGGCAAACAGCGACGACAAAAAGAAAATGAATGTGAGATTATCTAACTAAAGCTTACTGTTAATACTGTAAACGTTCCAGACCTATGCTTTGAATTGAACTCAATCTAGACATGGCAGAATATGAAAAACACAGAAACATGCCTCATGGCGGAAGTTTTTTAAACATATGTTTCAGTGATTCATGTTTGAATTTCATTTGATAAAAATAACTTTTTAAATATGTAGTTTAGTTCCACTAGTAGTTTAAATATAGAGTTTACACACGCACTCACACACTCACACTGTTTTCATTTGGCTGAACGGGAATACCTAATAAATTTTTTCCAAAATTTTTTTAGAGAGAAGTAATTTGGTATCGTTTGGAAAAATTCTGCTTTTGCAAGACCCTTTTCATTTTTAAAGGGACCGTCAGGGACCTATTCATTTATATTTTCTTCGGGTACGGTCGAAAATTATACTAATTATATATGCGAAATTGTCTGGAAAACTCCTCATTTCCCGAGTAATCTCGTCCTATTAGAATGACAACCTCGAAATTAGACTAGCTTGTAAACATCGTGCATGCAGGCGTTGCGGTCATCCGCAGAATCTGCAGACGGTCGGCCAGTTTTGGGCACCTTGAAGCCATATTTCTCGAAAACGGAGAATTTTGAACCCTATGTTGTATAGAGTTTTTTGATGAGCTGATTTGTATTTTTTTTATGAACCAAAGTTGCAAAAGGTCCCTGACGGTCCCTTTAACTTCCGTTTTTAAAAGGAATTTCTAGTTGTTTTCCTAGCATCTTTTCTGCGCCTTCTATTTGCGGCGATCTGTTCCAAATCGCCGCAGCTGACTCATGTTGGCGTATTTATCGATCGCCGGCTGTCGGCGGGGTGTAACACGGACTCCCCCGCATTCCAAGGGCCGCTCAACTCTACCCCATCGCCCTCCTTTTACTTATTCACTTTATTTATATCTACAAAATTAAATTAAATTTAAACTTATATTGTTAAACTTTTCTGCATTTGTTATGAATTGTTTTTTGTTGTTTTTATTGGTTTCATAAAATGCAGAACGAATCTTATATTATGTAAAACATTTTTCTTGTCGTTTAAAATCTTTTACAAAATTTAAATGCTATTTTCAGCGAATTAGAATTTTTTAAACATTTTTAGTGATTTTACATAGAAATTTTGATTTTACATACCCACTTGTTGTTTTCGAAAATGTCCATTATGGTGAAATTCGCTTTCAAATATCCTTTTGGCCAAAAAACGCGGGCAAAGATGAAGACTACATTGAAAAAAAGTAAAAAAAAAAATTAGAATAATGTTTTTTTTTTAAAATTTACCTATATTTTAAAAAAACAGTTTTCATCGCATTTTACATATTTTTCCAATCTTATTTTTTTAATTTTTCAATTTTTCCACTTTTATTTTTTCAAACTGTGCGGAAAAATTATAATCAATTTTGAAATGGAAGACAAATGTTTTTTTGTGATCTTTTTTTATAGTTTTCTTTGAGAATACTAAATTTTGTATTCGTTTATTAACTTTTTTTTTCTAGAAATGTCTACCATGGACCGCCGGACTCCCGGCCCCTCGGATACTATGAGGAGCAAGAAGGTATGTTAATGAAAATATTTTTTCCAAGATATTTTTATATTAAAAAAAATTAATTAAAGTACTAGGGTTGTTTTTTTTATTCAAATTTCAGTCTACTAAATAGAGCATTTTTCGCTGATCATAGAAATATGTATGGACCACAAATTGGTCTGAAAAGTTGACTTCTTAAAAATTGTTTTTGAACTTTATGAATGCACATTTTTACACAAGCAGAGAAACAAATTTTGACCTACCATAAATGAATTTCTCCCTGATCGAATCGATGTACACTTTTCAAGGCAATTTTCGTCATGATGGGTCCAGATAATTTCAAAAATGATAAATGTTTTGGAAGACGTAGAATTCAATGGCTTTGCTTAAATTCTGCGCGTATTTTAACTCAAAGGTCGAAAAATGCGAAAAACTGCATTTTAAATGGCAAAATTTCACATTTCGAGGTTTTCCGGGTCCTGTGCGGAAAAAAAAACACGAACTGTTCACTAATAAAAGGTTATATTTGGTAAAAAAAAATATATATACACCTTTCAATGATTTCGAGAAATCTTACAAAATCACAGCACCCTATCGTAACCCAGGTCAAAAATCTATATTGACCTAAAACTTTCAAAATGGTCTATAGGGCATATAGGAAGGTTATATATAGTTGCCGCCAAACGGGCATCATTCCAATTTGTGCCTTCATTCTCTGTTGATAGATTTTATGCTAATGCTAATAATATCTACAGAGAATACTTGAACGAAATTGGCATGATGCCCGTTTGGCGTCAGCTATACCAATTTATGGGCGAACTGCAAAAAGAGTGGGTGGTTTGGTTCCTTCGGACGCTATAAAAAGAGAACAATATTTTTTTCGATAGTACACAAACTTTATGTTTGCAAAATTTTCGATATTACCAAACCACCCCTGTCTTGAATTTTTCGCGAACCCTGAAAAAGAAAGAGATATGCGAAAGAGAGAAGAGACTGAACTTATGAAGGTTATTGAAGAAAAAAAAAGAATTTTTGTGGTAAATTAGTAAGTTTTGCAACAAAAAAAAATTCAAGACAGGGGTGGTTTGGTAATATCGAAAATTTTGCAAAAAAAAAGTTTGTGTACTATCGAAAAAAAGATTGTTCTCTTTTTGTAGCGTCCGAAGGAACCAAACCACCCACTCTTTTTGCAGTTCGCTTTTTCACAAATATAATTGTTCTTTTTTTATAAGTATTCTCTAAATGCTGATACGTTTACAATTTTTTTTCTCAATTTTCACAACCAAAGGCATACCCCAAATTTTGGCCAGCAGTTTTAACGAAAGAAAGAGAGAGGGGACAGAGAAAGAGAGAGAGAGAGAGAGAGAGAGACAGAGACAGAGACAGAGAGAGGAAAAATGAAGAAAAAATGTAAGTTTATGTTTATACTTATGAACATCCATTGTATCCATTTTCGAGGTTGCACCTTTTTTTTCATGTTTAGTTGTTAGAAAATAAACAAAATCTCACCAGGGCGTACTTGAACGCAAATTAATATTTTGGATTTTCCCAAGTATAAGTTTTTTTTTCTGTTTTATGTCATTTACACCCCCGGAAAAAGTATAGTTCCACGTTTGTCGTTCGTTCAAAATTCATTTTTTGAGATTAAAACGTTGAAAGCAGAAATTCATCAGCATACGACGCCGGCAGGCGCCGTCTGCCAAAAAACGCAAAATCGCGGCACTCAAAGAAATTTATTGAAACATGGTGACCTACACCATTGGAAAGCCCTTGAAAAGGTGTTCTGGAATTTTTTTTTAGTTTTTCTTTTGAATACCGAGAGTGATTTCGTTAAGTTATGGTATTTAGGTGAATTTACGTAATATCGAGTTAAAACACTAATGTAAATTTTCAGTTTATCGTTATAATTTCAATTTGAGAAAAGAAAACATTCAGAAACTACGTACTCAGAACAAGATCACAAAAACTTAGTAAGACGAAACTGATACCAAAAGATTTAGAACTGCAATGAAAACGATAAGTTTGAACAGGCAAAAAAGATTGCACGTGGTGGGATCCGAACCTTGGTCGCGAGACTGGCAGTCTTGCGCGCGCGCCACTACACCACTGTGCGTGCCGCGTTGAATTTTCCTGCGGCGCCGCGAATTTGACGCTCAAAATGTGGTTTTTCGCCTTGTTTAAATTCATTTTTTAACCGAATTGGCTGAAAGTTGGCGCGCCGCTAGCTACTGCCAGTTCCAAACACCTCCCAAAATTTGGAATTAATAGCTTCATTGGTTCGCCCAAACGGCCTTTGTATGCTCGGCACGAGAGACATCGCCATTCTAGGCTAAAGAGCGGAATCAAACCACCGCGCAGCGCTTCGCGCTATGCGCAAATTCTTAAGTCTTCTCGTGTTTATCAGAGATGTCTTAACAGATGTCCTTTTCTTAAAATGCGGCCATATCAATCCAAAAAGAAAATAAAACACAGATTGGTTTGCTTGATTCGGGGAAATGCAATACACAAACAAAGCTGAATGCAGCAGAAAACCTGCCTGCCCTCGATATGAACATTAAAAAAGGAAAACACGGCAAATGAATATGTTGGTAATGAATATTTGTTAGCCTTTAAACGACTAACCGTTTTTTTCTCGAGATTTTTCGTCACATAAGTCAACGATCGGCCAAACTACAATCAAATTAGTTAGATAATTGTTCCTCATGAAAATAGTGATTAAAAAACACAAAAACAAGGCGAACATTGCATTTGAATGGACACAGTGGGTTTCGTAAATGGATAAATAGATTTCGTAAAGAATCAAAAATTACTTTTTTTCCGGGAAATTTCCTGATTCGAACGAAGCACAATTCTGTTCCGCCTTATGACAAAAATTGACTTTCAAAAATTTCTTCAATTTCACCTAAAAACATTTACCAAAAAAAAAACTGACCCTGTTTAAATTTTTTTTTCTTGGTTGACGATTTTTGTCAGGCAGTAGAGACAAAAATTTGCCTATATTTCATTGTTCACCGCAGAAAATAGTCGTCTAGTTTTGAAAATCAGAGTTTAATTTTTCTGAAAACTGGTTTTCTGGCCTTTTTTTAAAAACTTTTTTATATCTCAAATTTTGTCAATTATCGTCAATTTAAATGACTTTCAGCGCAAATGTTTTATTGATAGCGTATTTGAACTTGATTTTTGTAAAACAAAATGGCCCGAGTTACAAAAATTCAAAGCCATCTACCGTAACCAAGAGTTGAAAAATCTGACCTAAAAGTCTCCGAATTTCATGACCTTCAATATGATCAAAATTTGACCTACCTAATATGGCTATAACGAAAATTTAACCTATCAAATTTAACATGACCAACATTTGACCTACCAAAATTGGATATGACCAAAATTTTACCTACCAAAACTGCTTGGAGCAAATTTTGACCTACCGAAAATGGTTATTATCAAAATTTGACCTACCAACACTGGGTATTACCAAAATTTGACCTACCAAATTTGGATTTTACCGAAATTTGACCTTCCCAATTTAGGTATGGTCAAAATTTGACCTACCAAAACTGTTTAGAGCAAAATTTGACCTACCAAAACTGATTAGAGCAAAATTTGACCTACCGAAAATGGGTATTATCAAAGTTCGATCTGCCAAAATTGGCTATTACCAAATTTTCGCGTACGAAAATTGGGTATTACCAAAATTCGATCTACCAAATAAAATCGTGCAAAATATGACCTACCCAATTTGAGTATGACCAAAATTTGATCTACTAAAATTGGAAATTATCGAAACTTGACCTACCAAAATTGGGTTTCACCAATTTTCGATCCATCAAATTGCAAAATTTTTTTCAAAATTTGACCTACCTAAGTGGTTTAGAGTAAAATTTGATCTACCAAAAATAGGGTATTACCGAAATTTCACCAGCCAAAAATGAGTGTTATCAAATTTGACCATCAAATTTAACAAGACCAAAATTTGACCTACTAATAAAATTGGTTTTGAAAAAAAGTTGACCTACCGAAATCGGCTATAACCAAAATTTACCATACCAAATTGGGTATGACCCAAATTCGACCCATTGGCTATAACCAAAATTTTACCAAATGGATATGATATGATGAAATTTAAAATCATTTTTGTTGTTTTAGAGCGAATCCTTCGGCGACAAGTTGATGGGAACCTTGGGAAGAAAGAAGAAGCAGCCCCAACCCGAGCAACAATACGAACAGGAGGAAAATGAGATTGACGAGGTGAGTCTTTTTCAGTCCGTGAAATGATCTGGATCTTTGTACTCATTTTATTCATAATGACACCTATTCAAAGTTATAAAAACCTTTTCAAAAAGTTAAAAGTACAGATTCTTCAAATGGACCTATGATTAACTTGTTATTGAAGCCGTTTCAGGTGGAGTACGAAGGACGCGAGGCTCTTGATGCGGCTACGATCCCTCGTATGGCTAAGAATATTCGAGTTGAAGAGGGTAATTAAATGTAATAATGTTTTTAAAAAACGGAATTTAGGAGAGGTTCGTCGGTTCCTTACCAGGGAATCTAACGAAGACCCTCAGCTCCGTAACTTGAGCAGACTTCTGATTTACTGGCTTAATGAGGAGCTGGCAGAGGAGAGAATTGTGGTAAGCAAGGTTAAGGTTAAGGTTAAGGTTAAGGTTGAGGTTAAGGTTAAGGTTAAGGTTAAGGTTAAGGTTAAGGTTAAGGTTAAGGTTAAGGTTAAGGTTAAGGTTAAGGTTAAGGTTAAGGTTAAGGTTAAGGTTAAGGTTAAGGTTAAGGTTAAGGTTAAGGTTAAGGTTAAGGTTAAGATTAAGGTTAAGGTTAAGGTTAAGGTTATGATTAAGGTTAAGGTTAAGGTTCTGGTTGAGGTTAAGGTTCTGGTTGAGGTTAAGGTTAAGGTTAAGGTTAAGGTTAAGGTTAAGGTTAAGGTTAAGGTTAAGGTTAAGGTTAAGGTTAAGGTTAAGGTTAAGGTTAAGGTTAAGGTTAAGGTTAAGGTTAAGGTTAAGATTAAGGTTAAGGTTAAGGTTAAGGTTAAGGTTAAGGTAAAGGTTAAGGTTAAGGTTAAGGTTCTGGTTGAGGTTAAGGTTCTGGTTGAGGTTAAGGTTAAGGTTAAGGTTAAGGTTAAGGCTAAGCTTAAGGTTAAGGTTAAGGTTAAGGTTAAGGTTAAGGTTAAGGTTAAGGTGAAGGTTAAGGTTGAGGTTAAGGTTCTGGTTGAGGTTAAGGTTCCGGTTGAGGTTAAGGTTAAGGTTAAGGTTAAGGCTAAGCGAAAGCGATAAAAATGGGTACAGATTCAAATCGCATTTCAAAACTGCTTTTTCAGGTTCGCGACCTCCAGGAGGACCTTTACGACGGCCAGGTCATCCAGCGTCTTATCGAAAAGCTCCAGAATATTAGGGTAAATAAACCCAAATTGAAGCTTTCCTAAATTGTAAAATTTTAGATTGAAGTTCCAGAAGTATCTCAATCCGAGAGAGGACAACGCGAGAAGCTCCAAATCATTATCGCCACTGTCGACAGAATCCTGATGGTTTCCCACGGAGCTGACAAGGGATGGACAGATGAGCTCATTCATCAGAAGGATATCGTGGCCATTATGAAGCTTCTGGTTGCCCTGGTTCTTCACTTCAGGGCTCCGATTCGTCTACCTGAACATGTCTCGGCGAAGGTTTGTCGTTAAACTAGGGCCTAATATAAGGTACTTGAAGATGCTTGTGGCTACCAAGCAGCAGGGTCACACCCGAACTGAGACTATCACGGAGCAGTTGACAACGACTCAGGATGAGTTAGGACCTAAGGGAGAAAGGGATGCGTTTGATACTCTTTTCGACTACGGACCTGACAAGTTGGCTCATGTGAAGACTTCTCTTCTGGCCTTCTGCAACAAGCACTTGAACAAGATCAACTTGGAGGTAAGGGATAGGGATAGAGAGAGACTAACAAAACGATATTCTTTTAAGGTGACTGACTTGGAGACTCAATTCCAAGATGGAGTCTTCCTCGTTCTTCTGATGGGCCTCTTGGAAGGCTACTTTGTTCCTCTTCACGCCTTCCACCTCCAGGTAGATTTACTTCATGTTCACATAAAGAGGGATTTTTCAGGCTTCTTCGTACGAGGACAAGGTGAAGAACGTCCAGTTTGCCTACAAGCTCATGGCTGAAGCAGGCCTTCCTAAGCCCCGCAGTCGTGTTCAGGACATTGCCAACGGAGACTTGAAGGTTCTCTCTCCGTCTCAGTCTCAGTCTCAGTCTCAGTCTCAGTCTCAGTCTCAGTCTCAGTCTCTCTCTCTCTCACTCTCTCTATCTCTCTCTCTCTCTATCTCTCTCTATCTCTATCTCTCTCTCTCTCTCTCTCTAACCCTTATCTTTTCCAGAGCTCTCTCCGTCTCCTTCACCTCCTTTTCACCAAATACAAGCACGCTTGATGGGTTTCGGGAGACCGGCAGACGTCCATCCCAACTTCGTCTCAACCTGAATCTTCTAACATCATCCTAGTCGACCCCTTTGATTTTCCTATAATTTCTCCTAGTAATCATATTGTATCTCCAACCGTGCCTGTTTCTTCAAAAGAATTTCCAATCCCACTGCCCGTTCTCCCGTTTCGCCTTCTCAACCCAACCTGCCTTACCTTAGCTTTAAATGTTTGGTGCTTGTTGACTTTGACGAAGGCGAACGACTTCAGCCAAAGAGAAAATAAGAGATCTTTCGGTTTTCTGAAGTCGTTCGTATAACGACTAACTTTGCGCACTTCCACTGCGGTGCAAAAAACGATGACGAAAAAATACGAAGACAAAAACGAAAAAAAAGAAAGTTGAAAAGTAAAAAAAAGCGTGGGTTGGTGAGTTTATTGAAGAAAAAGTGCCCCAGCGCGTGTCTCTCTCTGTTCATCGGCGTCTCTCCGCGAGAGATTCGCACCTCGCCGCCAAAATGGCCATCAGCGCTGGGAGTTGGAGTCAGCGCCTTTCTATTGCCAATCGCAATCAGAAAAATTGCGACATTGTGAATAAATGTGCGGGTTACTATAGAAAAAAAGCCAATTCTACAAACAACTTTTTAGCCCCAGTACCACAAATTTTATCCAGTCAATGTCCGACGAAAGAGTTTTTTTACATCTCAACATTGCACTATTAAGCTATTAGCCCTCTGAAGATTGAAAAACAAAACTCAACTTTATCTGCCCCATAAATTCGAGTAGTACCAGTAAATCAAAGGCAAAAGAAACTTCAGGTACATTCTGGAACAACGCGTGTCCTTTTGGAAAACGACATCAGTTCAGCACAAAGTTCAGTCTGAATGAGGAAAAAACGCCCTCAGTTGTATAATCACAGCGATTCTTCGGATTTCCGATAACAACTATGAATTGTTACAATTAATTACAGCTTTCTTGATAATGAAGGTGTTCACATCGTTCTTAGTCTGTGTTCCGATGTCTTAAGTGAAACATCTCTCTCTCTCTCTTCTCTATCTCTCTTTTCTCTCTCTCTCTCTCTCTCTCTCTCTCTTCTCTATCTCTCTTTTCTCTCTCTCTCTCTCTCTCTCTCTCTTTCTCTCTTCTTTATCTCTCTTTTTTCTCTATCTCTCTCTCTCTCTCTCTCTCTCTCTTCTCTCTCTCTCTCTCTCTTCTCTCTCTCTTTCTCTTCTCTCTCTCTCTTTCTCTTTTCTCTATCTATCTATCTCTCTCTCTTTAAATCTCTGTTTCTCTAAATCTCTATCTCGGCTCAAAACACCGTTTCCAACGTTATCTAGGTTAGACGCATCCAACAGAAAGCAAAGGCCGCGTAAGCGATAAATTTTCGTACATAATTTCCTTTATAACTGCCGCCAAAGTGGAATCCGCCCCAAAACAGCCTTAATACAGCTTGCTTGCGATACGCAGGCAAAAATAGCAAGCAAAAAGCGAAGACACAGAGAAAAAGCGGCTTTTTCTTGCCGATTTCCTTGTAGCGATGGCTATAGCGATCTCCGCATTATTTCTGCCAATTTATGCGCATTTCTTCCTTTTCGCTCTATTTGTTTTATTTCTAAGTTTTTTTTTTCATTTGTTCTATTTGTTTTGCTTTTCTTCTCCATTTATAAGTTGAGTGAGTTTTACCTTATACATCTACTTTCAAATTTATAACTGCCCTCTCATAATGAGAGTCTCATTTTTTAAAAAAAAAATATTTTCACCGTCCCGTCAATATTTCAGGGATAATACGAAGAATTTATCGCGTTTTAACTAAATTCATACCAAGATTCCAGCGCACTCGGTCGTATACATGAAAGCAGGGGGCCACGGCGCAGAACCGTGATGCGGCGAATCTAAATAAACAATTTTTGCTTAAGTTTATGTAAAATGACACATTTTTTTTATGTAAATTATGTTAATTATGATGTATATAACTAAAAGATGTCTTCATTATTGGTTATACTATATAAAAAATAAGTTTGTGGTTAGACCCATCGCGAAACAGTCAAAGATGCATTTGTCAGATTTTCGAAAATTTATGAGGGTTTCGCTTTTTCTTCAATTATTGCGATTTGAAATGCCATTTTCTATCATATTTCTAACCATTTGCCTAAAAACGTGAAATTTTATAAAAGAGAGCGGGGCGCGTTGCGGTCTAGCGTTGCGGTCGTGGTCCGGCACTTCTCGTATAGGGCCGAGTGCACTTCATTGGAAAATTTGCCGGTTTTATTACATTTATAAGGTTTTTGATATTACAACACTCTTTATTCTACTATGTCTACTATAATCACTTTTTAGGTCAGAAATGATAATCAAAATTGACCAAATTCTCAATCAACTTCAAAACAGGACATTTCTACATTCCTATGACTGCAAAATGTGAATAACAATTTAAAATCAACTATAAGCCATTTTCAGCTCTGTACAATATTCTTATGACCGATGGCTTCAAGAAGGGACATCCCGACCGATCATGGGAATGTTTTCTTTACTTTATGGGACAATATGCATTGTAAGCACAGTAACAACAAAAATCACATAAATTTTAAGATCCTGTATATACCATGTTGCTGCATTATCATTAGAGCAGATTTACGTCGCTATTCGGCTTACAAATTGATGCTTCTTTTGACTTTATGCAGAATTGGAGAACTTTTTGTGAATTCGGTGTCGGCTGGAGTTTTTCTTATACAAGGGGTTGTATATTGCAATTATCCGAACCTGATTTACGGGATTGGAATTCTGGCGAAATGTAAGGGAACGAAAACAGAAAGAGAGACAGAGAGACAGAGATACAGGGAATGAAGCAAAACAGTTTCAACGTAACATTTCCGATTTTTGAGCAAAACTTTAATGGAGGTTAAACGCGTCGAGGCTCCTCTGTACTTAATTTGAACACCTTTTAGGTGTCATTTTTGAAATCAGCATGAAAAAAGACCTTATTTACCCCCATTATAGATTTTGACTCAGAAACTCATAAATCGCGGCTGAAACATCGAAACGTAGCGACAGAAAAAATTCAATTTTCGCCCATTTTTGGGTTGTTTTGGGTGGTTTTTGCACATTTAAAGGGGATTTTTAACAAAAATAGGCGTGGATATTTTTTTTTAAACTCATTCAACGCTAAATTATGCGTAGAATTCGATGGTTTAAATAACTTTTCTGCACGAACCTTTGAGAAGTGATCAAAATTGCCAAAAACCTGTTTTTGGACGGTTTTCTTGGATTAATTGTTTTCTGAATTAGAAATCGCTTCAAGTCCAAGGGTTTAACTTTTCGGATATTGAATATGCCACAAGGTTTTTTTAAATTAAAATTTCGTTAACATGGAATTTTTTACACTACACTTTCGGCACCTACCGTATAGGACGGTAGTACAAAAATTTTCATCCCAAACGAGGCATTTTTGAAAGTTAAGACAGTGGTATGCTCGACATTTATAGAGACGACGTCTAAATTAAATAAATTTCAGTTGTTTGGCCATGTACTTGCATGACTTGTTTTATTCTAACCACATCTCGCCTAGTGGATTTCTGGAGCTCCCCCTGGCAAGACAGCCTCTTTGGAGGTACTTCAACCTTTCTTTTTAAAAAAACCATTTTAGGACGTCGGATTTTCTTTTCATTTGTCCTTATCGCCATCTACGTTGCTGGATTTTCCATTCTTGCCGACCCTCCACTTTTCAACTCGCGAGAAATTGGATGGATTTTTGATCCATTGGTTTACCCAGATGGAAGTCATTTTATGGTTAGTTTCTATATTTTACACAATTTTTTCATACTTGTTTAGGCATACTTTCCTATTGTTACAGTTTTGAACAACATTGGTGTTGTTGGGCTGAGCTTTATAATTACAATGGGCTTTTTGATATCCTTTAAAATCAAGACAATTATGCATGAGTGCAAAATGACAAGAGCTCAGAAACAGGTATCTGAAATACTTAGAGAGAGAGAGAGAGAGAGAGAGAGAAACTGAGACTGAGACTGAGACTGAGACTGAGACTGAGACTGAGACTGAGACTGAAAAAGAGAGGAATTAACACAATGAGGAAATTCTTTTCAGTTATTTGTGCAAGCTGTTTTCTCCTCCCTCTCTGTTTTTGCAACAGCTGCTATTTATGTCTCCTTCGGGTTTGTAAAATGCGGTCATGTCACCAACTTCCTCGCTATGTTAACTTGGCAAATTGCCAGTGGTTAGTCTACTTTCACATTTTCAGATAATGTTTCTTTTTAGGAAGTGAAATATGTCTCTATTTCGTAATCAACAAGACTATTCGTTGCCGTGTTTTATCTCTACTAACATGTAGAGAAAAGTGCAGTTTCCCAGAATTGTGTGTTTGTAATTGAAAGAAAATAAAGTATTTATACTGTTTAATATACAAAATTGAAATGCAAAACCTTTCTCATAACATGATTCAGTTTGGTCTCAAATCCAGGTTGCAATGGTGTGCCCTTTCTATGACTACCACAGTTCAGACGGATATTAAAATCGGATAGGAAATTAAAACGATGTCGTCCTCTACTATTAATCGTATTGCTTCTGTGAATGAAACCTCATATCCGCAATTTGCAAAGACGTGCAGTCTGTAAAGCTTCTATTTTGAGGGGTAATCTTCATTTGTAAGCATGTTGCTGGAATGCCCTCGAAAGCGCAGCCCACCTCCATACCTCACCTCATGCTTCTTTGCCTCTCCTCACTTTCGTAATCTCCTCCATTTTTGTTACCCTGCCTCCCCTCACGCCTACCTAGCAACACCTCATTTTGTTCTTAACCTTAACCCAACCCTGCCTTACTCATTCCGCGTCAACCCTATTTTGTCTCACCTCAGCCTTTCCAAGCCTCCCTTCACCCCGAACTTACCTCACCTCACCCTTCTTTGCCCCACCTCACCCCTAAGTGACCTCACCTTAACCTTCCTTACCTCACTTCACCCTTTCTTGCCTCACCTCACCCCTAACTTGTCCCACCCATCTCACCTGAACCTACATTGCATCATCTCAACTCTACGTTGCCTCACCCATTAAACCTCACCCCTAGCTTGGCTCACCTCATCCACTCCTTGGCCCACCTCAACCCGCCTCACCTCAAATCTACTTTGCCTCAACTCACCTCACCCTGTTATCTCTCCTCTTCCTTGCCTCACCTCATCTCTTCATTCCCTTACCAACACATTGCCTAACCTCACCCATACATTGCCTTATCTCTCATTTTCCCTGCCTCACCTGAAACCCAAAATACATTACCTTATTTTATCCCCTACATTGATTCATCCAAACCCTACGTTGCATCACTTAACCTCTTAGCTGCCTCACCTAAAAATCTATAATGCCCCACAACACCCCTACATTGCCTCACCTCACCCTTCCCTGCCTCACCTCACTCTTAAATTGCTTTCACTAAACCCCACCATACATCACCACCTTGGGTATCGTAACCTCACCTCATCTCACCTAACCTTCCTCTCAGTGCATTATTGCGTTTTTTGTTTTTAAGAACTTTATAATGTTCCAAAAGATTCCACAAAAAGTCAATAACTCGCTGCCAATCCCACCTTGCTATCACTGCGATGTGTAAGTAGTTCCTTCTACAGCAAAAAGTGATAATGATTTAGACAAGTCAGTTGGTCCTACACACGATGGAAAGAAGAGGGAGAAACGCACATTTTACTTGGAGTCCTGTCTCTTTTGTATGGAATAATTTGCATAGTAAGTTTTTTTTTTGTTTAAAATATGATTTTTCATGAATTTAGATTCTCTACATTCCATGCTGTCTAGTAATAATGCGACCTAACTTCCGTCGGTTCACAGCTTACAAGCTTTTGCTTCTGATTACTGTTTCACGTATGGTGGAACTGCTGGTGAACTCCGTTTTCGCGGGAGTGTTTATGATTCAAGGTGTAGTGTATTGTAATTCGCCCATTCTGATTTATGGAGTTGGGATTGTTGCTAAAAGTGAGTTTAAGTAAGGAGGTGAAGAGGTGAAGGAAGAGGGGAAGAGGTGAAGAGAATGAGGTGAGGTGAGGTGAGGTGAGGTGAGGTGAGGTGAGGTGAGGTGAGGTGAGGTGAGGTGAGGTGAGGTGAGGTGAGGTGAGGTGAGGTGAGGTGAGGTGAGGTGAGGCAAGGTGAGGTGAGGTGATTAATTATCTTTTAGCTGTTTGGCCTTGTACCAGCATAACCTGTCTCATTCTAACTCTCACTCGTCTCGTGGATCTCTGGAGCCCCATTTGGCACGATGCCATTTTTGCAGGTAAAATACTTAGAAAACGAAAAAATAGAAAACGGAAACATCTATTTTCAGGAAAACGCGCATTTTTTTCATTTCTCCTCATTTTTTTCTACGTCGGAGTGTTCACCTCAATTGCGCGTCCTCCTCTATTTAACTCTCGCCAAATGGGATGGATTTTCGATCCGTTAGTCTACCCAGACGGAAGTCGCTTTGTTGTAAAATACAATTTTAAAATTCAACCAATTTTCCATTTTCAGGACTATTTTCCTCAAATAACTCTGGTAAACAATGTCGGAGTAGTGGGCTTAACAATAATACTCACAGTCAGTTTCATGATCTTGTTCAAAGCAAAAACAGCGAGATATGTTTTCAAAATGTCGAAATCTCAGAAACAGGTAAATGAACCCACTTTTTAATTTTCAATTTAAATTTAGTTGTTCCTCCAAGCAGCTTTTTCAACTTTAAGTGTTTTCGCAACAGCTGGAATTTACGTTTCATTTGGATTCGTAAAAGGATGGCCGTTTATGAACTACCTGGCTCTATTGACATGGCAAATTGCTAGTGGTCGGCCTGAAATTGTACTTTTCAAATTGAAAATTTCCTTTCAGGAAGTGAATTATGCCTCTTCTTCGTGATTAACAAGACTATTCGCCAACGCGTAATAGCTCTCCTGGTTTGCAAAGGGAATTTCAAAGTTTCTCAACGTTGTGTTTTTGTCATTGCGAGGAAATAAATTGCGATTGATACATTGTTTTTTTAAGACGTCGTTCTCTAAATTTCGAACGATTAAAAAAAAATAGTTAAGACATCGTATCTGGAAAAGTCGAGCAGGCCACTGTCTTCATAGTTCTCAAATGGCCGAGAAAAGAGTCGGCCCGGCCCGTCCCGTTTTGTAAACTTGCCAAATTAAAAAGTCTTTAAATCGTTATTTTAGCTTACGTTATTTTTTTAAACCCCGAAAACACTTTCATTATACTTATATTACAAATAAAGTGTCCCGACCGGGATTGAACCTTGGTCGTGTGGGTGACAGTTTCACTGGGTGGTCCGAGTGGACGGGCCGGGCCGAGGATTTTTTTCAAGTCGGCCCGGCCCGACCCGTGAGAACTGTCTTAGAAATTAGGGCGTAGTCTCAGAATTGGCTCAGATTTGGAATAAAACCTTCCTAGGGCTTATGTAAGCCGTTTTGAAAATTTTAGCTCAAAATCGATTTTTTGACCTGGGAAGTGTACTGTCGATTTTTTGACCTACGGAAGTGTACTGTCATTTTGTAAAATTGGTCAAAATCAAGTGATCCTTTATCTTTTGGCGTAAATACACCAAATCTGATCTTTAAACAATGAAAAGTTTATGTACATTCGCTGAATTTCCCGCTGATCGAATCGATGGAAAAGTTTACTTCCAAAGGTATTGTTCGTCTGATGGGGTCCACATAATTCTAACTTTAATATAAGTTTTAGATGCTCAAGAAAAAGTAGAATTCAATAGTTTAGCTCACTTTTTGCGCGTATTTTAAGTCAAATGTCGAAAAATGTTTAAAAAAAAAAAACAGAAGAAGAAAAAACAGCATTTTTAAACGTCAAATGTCAATTTTTTGAGGTTTTCTGGGCCCTGTGCGAATGTACACCAACTTGTTACTTTTTATAGGTCAGATTCGGTGTATTCACGCCAACAAATATTGGAAAAACATCACTGCAATTGATTTTGACCAATTTTACAAAATTTCATTAGCCTACCGTAACCAAAGTCAAAAAATCGATATTGAGCTGAAACTTTCAAAATGGCTTCTATATGCCCTAGTAAGGTTTTATACTAAATCTGAGCTGATTGTGCCAGTGGCCTTACGGGGCCGCTCGATTCTTCCAGAGACTGTGTCTTAATCAAGTTAGCGGACCATAACAATCGCGCGTTATCGCGCCATCAAGGACAAAAACAAAACTTCTTTAAAATAGGTTTTCTCTCTTTTGTATGGTTGTTCGTTTGCAGAAAATTCAATCTACTGGAAAGCAGCAAAAGATTTTCTTTCTTTTGTATCGCCACGGAATATGTTAAAATAATGTAAGTTAAGAAACTGATTTTTATGTATTGGAACGCTCAAAAAGACATTATTGCGTGGGCTAAGCCTAAATGAGCAGCTTTTGTGGTCGGGACGACCCCAACTTTTCACGGGGTGTTTATTGGCTCTACGACGTTTACAGACCAAATTTGAGCCCATTCTGAGGCTTTGAACTTTTTCTTAAAGGGACCGTCAGGGGGTCTTTCAAGTTTGTTTTATTTGATTTTTCGTATTTTATTATTTCAGCTTTCCATAACCATTTTTATGTACGTATCCGGTAAAAACGTATTTTTATGATGAATAAGTGAAATATTTTGTCCAAACGGTTTTCAGCCAACGAGCCATACGCAGAATCGACGTCGCAGTGTTTACAGAAAAGAGTGCGCAAATCGGCAAAATGGCGCTTCGCCAAACTTTTCATTGCGGAATTTCAAACCTTGTTTTAATTTTAGCTATGAAAATTGTATTTTTATCGTTTTTTTCAATTTTTACACTATTTAAAATAATCACATGATAAATAACCGCTGTAAAATATATGAAAATGCATAAAAACCTGGTAGCACGGCGTTTCTCGTTCAGTCTGCGTCTGTCAGCGAGAAGTTCTATACTCGCAGTCAAATCATTTCAACACATCCCCGAGGGGATGTCGCGGGGGATCGTAATCGTAGGTAATGCCACGTTGGTTTTTATTACCGTGAGTTACTTTAGCGTATAAAGGCCCCTGACGATCCCTAAGCTCGGACTGAACAATCGTTACATTTATCAGACCTGGTATGTTCAGCTTTAAGGAAAAAATCTTCCAACGAAAGGAGCGTAGTTCATAAACGGGGCCAACTACCTAACCTAATTAGGGGGCAAAACGCCAAAGGCAGCGTCTAAATTTGGTTTTTTTCAAATTCCAAATCGTTAAAAAGCCGACTTAATTCAGGACATCAAAGCTTTGTTTCCCTGCCGTTGCACCATTCAAATCTTCATTGCTCTGTTCGGCAACATTTCCACGTGTCTTCTTTGCGATAACACGGTTTCCTGATTGTGGAGTTCACTCTATTTTGAACTGGGAGTGTTTCCAGGAACTCTGTCCCCATTTCAGATACAAACCCCTTTTTTTGCCGAATCCGCCTTTTGCAATCATGATCTTGCGATTGCAGTGGCCTGGATTTGTGATTTTTCGTGATAGATAATATCTCTTCTTATGCGGTGATTTTTCTCTGATAACTATATGTTCCGATATGGGACCACCCAGTTGAGGCATTCGGCTTTGCCTAGTTAGGTGGCCATCTCTCTCTCTCTCTCTCTCTCTCTCTCTCTCTCTCTCTCTCTCTCTCTCTCTCAGTGTGTCTGTATAATTTTGTATGCCTCATTTACACTTTCAGATGAAGTCTCTCCTCCTCACTCTTGCTCTCTTCGGATTTTCAGCTGCTGTCTACATCCAGGGTGGAGCTCAGGTTCTTCCCAATGGTGGAATCGGTACAAATTTCCAAATTCAACAATTTAACAAAAATTTCAGCCGGAGCCGCTCAGTGCGACCCCATGTGGATCTACTACCAGATGACCAACTCTTGCTATTTTGTGAGTTTACAAATTTTATATTCACTAGCGGCACCTTTTGTAACTTTAGCTTGTAGGAAAGACTGAGTTTGGTTTTGTCCGGTTTTCAAGATAACGCGTCAAAGTTCCGAATGCAGACTGTATCTGCAGGAAAGCGCTGAGACAGCCGATGGAAAGCGTCTTTATGTCTGCGAACGCGTAAATAAAGCCGTTTTTTTCCCATTTTCCTGTAAGAAGATCCGAGAAATTATAAACCTGTAATATAGGCTTACTTTCGATAGGTGCAGGGCTAGTCCTTTAAAGGGTTTTATCCTGCAACAAAGGATGTAGGTCAAAATCGGGACCAACTGGAGGTCGGAGACAGAAAACCGCTTTTTCTCTGCGTTTTCACAAATTGTACACTTTTTTTGCCTACGTATCACACACTCACTGATTATATTATTAAGCTAAAAACTAGATTTTCGGAAATTCATATATAAGCAAAATATGTATATTTCAAATGTTTGAGTGATTGTTGTTTTTGGTTTTCGGGTTACTGTAGATGACAACTTTGAACGGTCAATTTTCGAATTTTTAAAAATCACCACTTAACTTATTTTGAAGTTACAGATAATGTCCTAACCTACAACCAACCCACAACCAAAATACGATTGAGAGAAAATTTAAAGTAACTTACATAAAACTTACATAAAACAAGACCAAATTGCATTATTTTTTTTTCTGACACCTCTTTTAAGGAATCGTGAGTATCCTTTTGATGTACTGCCTAATGCGATGGGCGGTACAATGCGCAATTCACCCACCCTATACAGCATTTAGGGGCGAGAAACGAATATCTTGAAGAGTGACGCAGACGAGCAGAGACATGCAACTTTGGCTTTTCTTCCCATAACCTCACCTGCAAAGAATTTTTTGAACCATTCAAACTCTTTTGCATAATTCAATCAGGTTAAAACTGTTTTCAAGACTGTCAAATTGCGAAAACTAACCTACATATTTAATGAGTAAAACAACCCTAACCCACATGGGAGGTCCCAAAAATTGCAAAAGCCGTTTTGCGCATCGTTTTTTGTAAAGACTATTTGATAAGATTTTGTAAAGCGAGTTCATTTTCGTTTATAAATCAAAAAAAAAATGAAACCTTTTCGCTTGAGGCCATTCGTTGCTTACATTTTCATTTTTCAGGCTGGAGACCACCTGAACTTTGATGCGGCCGAAGCTAACTGTGTCTCCCTAGGAGGACATCTTACTTCTATCCACAACGCCTTTGAAAATGCTTTCATCCAATGTAACATTCTTTCGATTTTCATTTTAAAACATGCTTTAAGCAATGACCGAGACTGGAGAGAAGCAGACGGAAGACTACATGACATGGATTGGTCTTCAGTACATTGTAAGTTCTTTTTTGTAACCACTTGTAAAATAAAAATTCATTTTAAGGGCAACAACTGGAAGTGGACTGACGGTTCTTCCAACGCCTACCAGTACTGGATGAAGGGAGACCCCAGCAAGACCAAGAAGTTCGACTGTGCTACCGTGAGTTTTGTGATTTCAAAAAATCACATTGAGAGATTGATAATTGTCTTTTGGTCTTTTACGAGAAGCGTGGAAGTCGCATGGGAAGAAGATAAAATAGAAGAGATAAGGTTTTATGACAGAAGCGCAGAGAACCAAAAGGAAATCAGAGTTTAGATTGGGGGATGAAATGATAGATGGGAGGAGGGGAGGTGAGAGACAGAGTGATAGAGAGACAGAGAGACAGAGAGACAGAGAGACAGAGAAACAGAGACAGAGAGACAGAGAGACAGAGACAGAGAGACAGAGATACGGAGAGACATAGAGACGGAGATTCAGAGATACAGAGATACAGAGATACAGAGAACTGAGGACAGAGGCAAAAGAAGAGATGTTTCCGAGATTACAAATTTCTTTGCAGCTCCTTCAAGACGAGCTGAAATCGGGTCTCAGCACGAAGAACATCAAGGGGGAGTGGCACAACCTTGAGTGCAACGTTCAAATGCGCAAATACGTCTGCAAGAAGTCTCCTAACTTTTAACAAGTGTAAAATTAATAAATTTCTATTTCTACTGTTTATTTCTACTGGGCATTTGTATTCACAAAGGTTGGCGTTGTTTATTTTATTTGGGGGACAGAATTCGTAAATTGCGACACCACTCGGTGGAACCGGCAGCGAAGTACGGACGAAATTGCCCTGCGGTAGCAACCAACGAAATAAAATAAGAGGAGAGGGTCGATAACAGAGAATATTGTTAGAAGAAGGGAAACAATGTTTGCGCGGCTGCCTGAAAAATATACGTTAGAGGATTTTACCAAGATACCAATACACACAAATAGCTTCACACACTTTTTCGAAATCTTAAAGTTAAAAGCGATTCACTCAATCGTTTGCTACCATTTCAGTTCAACTAAAGTTTTTTTTTGGTTTTAGGAAAGTTGTGGCATGCTTTCGGTACGAGACCCTTTGAAAACTGATTGATTAAATTTAATCTTCTTTCCTTATCGATTGATACCATTTTCAAATCAATACCAATTTGAATCACTACATTGGGACCAGAATTATTAAATTCAAAGAAAAATCAGGTACGGTTAATTTGTTTTTTTCGTCATTTGTTAAAAATGTTTTTTTGTAAAGTTAATGTGCAAAAACGAACCAATGTTATTACACTCTCTTTTTGCTAATTTTTTTTTACTCACCTACGTATCGACCAATTGACAGCGAAGTGACTATTATCAAATAAGACGGGATAAAGGTAAAAATCAAAGCAAGAACAGTCTGAAAACACATTTTCTACAAGAACATTTAAAGGGACAGTCAGGGTTTTTTTTACAATTGGCTAAATAAAGAAAAAAACGCTAAGCATGAAAATAATGATGAATTTGGGTCGCAAAGTTACGGTTTTCGTTGTATTTAGCCTCAAAGTACCCAAAAACGGCAGACCACCCGCTGTGCGGATCCGGATCGGATTGTTCGGATCCCCAAAACCCACTGCATTCGAAAAGCGCCCTAACTGTAACCACTAAAGTTGAGGTGATAACGAGACTAACGTTTGAGAGACCAATAAGGTCCGTTAATTGGAATTTTTCATTAAGCTGAAAACAGGTATATGAAGTTGAGAAAATGAACTAATTCTAACGATATAGTTGGCTGAGATGTAGCCAACTGAGGAAATGTTCTCTTCATATGAGGTGAAAAATTCCTCCGTCCAGAATGCATCTTTATTTTCAGTTTTGGCGAAGTTGAAGAAACAAACGGAGTCGATGGCTACGAAAAAGTAAAGAATAGTCATAGTGAAGATTTTCTTTTTGTTTGTGAAAATCCATTTTAAGTGGGGTCTGAAAAAGTTTTTATTGAAGTGCTTCCGGAAATCTCGAGACACTGCCGGCAGTCTCTCTGTCTCTCTGTGTCTCTGTCTCTCTCTCTCTCTATGTATCTCTCTCTGTCTCTGTCTGTCTCTCTGTCTCTATGTCTATATGTCTCTCTGTCTCTCTGTGTCTCTCTGTCTCTCTCTCTCTGTTTCTCTGTTTATCTGTCTCTCTCTCTGTCTGTCTCTCTCTCTTTCTTTATCTCTCTCTCTCTCTCTCTCTCTCTCTCTCTCTCTGTCTCCTTTTCTCTCTTTCATGTTTTTTCTATAATAATCTGTACTACTTATTTCACAGCGTAAATGTACCTATATACAAATAGTGCAACGCAAACAAAACAAGCGACTGTGCGAAGCATGAAGCATAAAAAGCTGTAGCGATTCTCCCACCCAGTACTGTTGTCGGTGTAGTGGAGAAAACCAAAAAGCTCCACTCATATACATGAATCATCTAAAAGGGAGTTTTAATTGCCAAAAAACCAACTAGAAATGCAGATTTATTGCTGAACATGCGGCAAAGTGATAACCTCAAAATCGCTTAAGACGTCATCTCTGTAAAATCGAGCAGCCATTGTAAGGCCAGTGACAAAGAAAAATTTCGATATTTTCAGAAAACTTGTGTAAAGCCTTCCTAAAACCCCTAGATGAAATCCTAAAACTTTAGGCGTTACTCAATTTTCGTTCCCGGGTTACGGTAAATTAAAGGGATCGTCAGGGGCCTTTTCAGAATTGCATGCTAATGAAGACTTGGCAAGCATTTAGGGCACAACCTTGGGCTGGAGCGGTGTTGGAGAAAAGAATTTCAATGAGAATGATGAAACTTGCATACGGTTCATTTCCAAGCAGAAACGGCCTCTGACGGCCCCTTTAAAGTTGGAAATTGTTAAAAATCGAAGTTGGCCAAACGAAAAGTTATATGTGTCTTTTGGCAGGAAATTCGATTTCCAAATAGAAAATATACGATTTCTGTGAAACTGACAAACCTGCCTGCTCGCGTTTAGGTCGAATCTGCTTTCGAATATGCTAGACTGGAAAAAAAGATACATTTTCAAACGTATTTTTGAGAAATTTTGTATCAACCTATTTTTAGGTATAAAAAGCAAAGTTGTGCTGCACAATGTCAACTATGAACAAGTATAGTTAGCTGTTTACGCCAATGGAAAAAGATTCTGACATTGAGAACTCCGTTTTTTTCTCTCTTAAGCTTTGTCAGTTTTCCTGAAATCGTATATTTTCTATTTGGATTCTTTCTGAAAATTGAATTCGGCATCAAGAAACAAATATAGCTTTGAACCAACTTTGATTTCTCACCATACCAAACTACAAACTACCGTATCCCTTTCACGAAAACTGACCAAGGCCCCCAAGTTTCAGTATTTCTTCTTAGGGATTTCTTCTTTACATAAGTTTTCAAAAACGCCGATGTTTTTCTATGTCACTGGTCTGCTCAAGTCTTACAGAGATGAAGTCTTATCGCTTACCGGTTCTAAAGAGAACCCCACCACCGAATACATAATGTTGAACATTGCAAAAATCATAATTAGAACTTTATATCGTCCGATGGAAGTGTTTGAACGGAAGAAAACCACAATTAGGAGGATTCCATTGAGTAAAACGGAAAGTATTGTAGCGCAGAGAACAAAGTTATTGTGGAATTGAGGTTGGAACATATCTAAAAATGGTTATAAAACTAATGGAATGCGGCGGAAACATGGAAAACATTTAGAACATTTAGTGTGTGAGTGTGTGTGTGTGTGAGTGTGTGAGTGTGTGAGTGTGTGAGTGTGTGAGTGTGTGAGTGTGTGAGTGTGTGAGTGTGTGAGTGTGTGAGTGTGTGAGTGTGTGAGTGTGTGAGTGTGTGAGTGTGTGAGTGTGTGAGTGTGTGAGTGTGTGAGTGTGTGAGTGTGTGAGTGTGTGAGTGTGTGAGTGTGTGTGTGTGTGTGTGTGTGTGAGTGTGTGAGTGTGTGAGTGTGTGAGTGTGTGAGTGTGTAAGTGTGTGAGTGTGTGAGTGTGTGAGTGTGTGTGTGTGTGTGTGTGAGTGTGTGTGTG